>VMDO01004253.1:0-128327 GCA_007922755.1 Pedetes capensis
AGAGGGAAGAGGCTGCAGCCAGCTGTGGGTTGAGCCAGGGGGCATGGCTATGGGATCCCTGGTCTCTTGGCCAGAGACTGCCTTGGCCAGTGGATTTGGAGTTGGTGTGTGAGACAGAGGTGCTGTGGTTTGGTCTTCCTGGGGCAGGATGGGGTGTGTCTGCAGTTCTTCTGTAAAGCCTGTAGAAAAGTGAGCTGGGATCATTGTAAATAACACCCAGTTTGTTGGCAGCAGAAGGAAGGTGGCTTTTCATTCCTAGGAGGGTCACCTCAGGCCCCCAAAGTCTATATCCATAGTTGAGTTTTAAAAGCCCTTTCTCCAGGTGGCTTGTGCCAGGGCTAGACAGAAGATCTGTGAGCTTCATTAATGCAGCAGCTCTATTCTCAAAAGGTAGTTGTAAGCCAAGATTTTTTGGTATTGAATTATATTTTAAATACTGGAGGAAAGCTTGAGATCTGAATGGCTATGATAACAGAAAAGACAACATTCAGTCCTCTCAGTGCATGCAGTTTTGCTGGGACAGTGTGGGGTGTCCTTCTATGATTTGGGGATCTGTGTATATGTGTGTGTGTGTGTGTGTGTGTGTGTGTGTGTGTGTGTGTGTGTAGGCAAGGTCAGAAATCATGGAACCTACCTTCCGAACACATAGCTGACGTCTGATGTTGGGCTAGCTGACAGCACAGAGACCCTGCTGCCCCGTTGTGGGACCAGGGCCCTCTGCCCCTTCTCCAAGCCTGGAGAAGCCACAAGTGGGGAGCAGGAGGCCCTGCCTCCCCTGCAAAGGATGGAGATGCTGGGAGAAGGGGAGAGCTGAGGCGAGGAACCCCTGCTTTGGTTTCCAGAGAAGATGAGGCTCTCACTGCTGCTTCGAGTTTCTCGGGGGATGTCTCTGGAGAAAAGGAGGCTGCCACTGCGTGGGGAGCCAACAGGTGGGGTGACAGATGGGCTGGAGCAACACTGGGGGCCATCGTGGCACCTTGATCTGGTAGAGGTCACTTCGATGTACTTTATATCTTTGAGGAGAGAAACAGCATTGGTGAAACTTGTGTCCTGCATTCACAGGATGGAAATGCTGGAAGGGGCCTCAGGACCATCTCCCTCCCCATCTTCTATACAGAAACTGAGGCCCAGAGAGGAGAAGTTGGTTGGAATCAGGATTAGCACCCAGCTCCACCTTCAGGGTCCAGTTTCAAAGTCACCCTTTCTGTGATATTGTCCCTTGGGTGGGGAGAGGCAGTGTCCTTGCAATCAGACAGACCTGGGTCTGGGATCTGGCTCTGCCACTTATAACCAGAGAGCTAAACCAAGTGACTTCACCACTTAGAACCTCAGTGTGCACACCAGCGGAATGGGGCAACTATGCTCGCTCTCTTGGTGTCATAGGAAGGATAAAATGAGATTGGTGTGGGCTGCATAGTACTGTGCATGGCACATAGTAAGTGTTTAAAATCTGGGAGATCATCTCTGTCTTTCTACCACTCCTGCACCAGGGGCACCTTTCGATGCCACTCTCTCTCACTTAGTGGGTAAAAAGGCTGCTTCTGTCTGCACCCACCATGAAGACTAGGTTTCTCAAGCCCAGTCACAACCCAGAATCACCCAGCAAGCTTTGCAAAGTTCCCGTGGGGCTGCACCCCATGGCAATTGGATTGGCATCTCAAGGCCTTGGGTTGGTTTATTTGCTTGTCTTCTTAGTTTCCCGTGGGCTTGAATGTCACCACTGTGATTTATGCCCTTGGTACGGCGTCACCTGGGAGTTGGTCAGATGGACAAAATCTCCAGCACCATCCCAGGCCTACAGATCAGAGTCTGCGTTTCTGTAAGGCCCTTGGGCTATGTGACAGATAGTGGAGCTGGAGAACTCTGCTTTCTAGCAGGAGCTCCCTGAGGGCAGGGCCAGTTGCACTGCTGAGCCCTGGGCCTCCCGTCTGGTGCACATGAGCACAGAGACTGGTTACCCAGCATGCCCGGGGGTTGTCAACTCATATCCCAGTAGGACACCCAAGACTCTTGGGTTTTCAAGACCCTGTTCCAGAGGTGGCGTGGGTGGCGTGTGGTTCTCCCCATGGAGAGGACAGATGCCCTTCTTCCTGATGTGGGAGTGGGGAGGGTCCTGGTGCTGTTCAGCGGAGGGGTTGTGAGATGGAGGAGTACTGGCCTTCCCCTTCTGGTGTGCCTGCTCCCACTTCCCAGGATGGAAGTTGGGGCAGCAGTGGTGGAAAGCCGCAAGAACCTATGCCCTCAGCTCCCATCTGCCAGCCTAGCACCCACCCTGGCCTGGCACACTCACTGTCCCCTTGCCTGAGACTGAACAACCCAGCCTGCCCCAGCCCGCTTGTGGGCAGGGCTCCTGGCCTTGCTCACAGTTCCTGCCTCTGTCTGAGCCTGCGGGGCGCCGGGCCGGGTGGAGGTGGGGATTACATCAGAGGAACGGCCCTGGCGGCTGACCTGGGCTTGCTAGGCCAGCCCTGGAGGAATCTGCCGGCTTTGTAGTCACATGAATCTGGGTGTGAGTCCTGACGTTGCCCCTTTCCGGCCGAGAGGCAGGAAACTTTCCAACCTGTCAGCCTCAGTTTCCTTATCTGCAGAATGGTGATCTAAACCTAGTCTCCTAAAGTTGCGGGGTGGATGAAATTCATGAAGAATGGAACCTGGAATCTGGCCTATGGGGGGCCTCAAGGAAGGAGCATTTCCTCTCTGCCTGCTTTTCGGGGGCGTACTGGCCAAAGGGCGAATTCTCACTGGCCAAGGTGGGCCTCCTTTTGCTTAGCAGGATGAAGGCAAGAGGAGAATATTTGGGGCACTGCATTGTAGGGTCTGGAGGGGGATGGATCCTTCTGGAGGAAGGGCAAGCTCAACCTCTATTTTTATAGGACCTCATAGTGTTTATATCCATAACCACCTTTGGACCTCATAACAGCCCTTGGACTGGACAAGCGTTTTTTACAGAGGAGGAAACTGAGGCTTAGCGCTAAGTGGGTGTGGAGCTGATATTTATTGCACAACAATTTTTAACGACGATGGTATTTGTCATGGCTGTCACACATATGCTAACTGTACTGTGTCATTCACCTCTCACAATTCTGTCCAAATACTGTTACTCCCCATTTAATGAATGAGAAATCAAGGCTCAGCGAGGTTAAGTGAGCTGTCCAAAGTCACACAGCTAGCGAGTGAGGATCCCAACTTCTGTTCCTGAGCTCAGTTTAGATGTCTCTTCCAGGATGAGGAAGGGGGGTCCTTGAGACCCCATTCCAAGGCCTTCCATAGGAGATGGTACTTGGCTGCTCTGAGGGGAGTCTCCTGGCCTGGGGAGGCTCCTGGCCCCCTACTCCAGGGATCATTCAACAGAGACCCAACAGAGGCCTTGCCTGTCCCCCGCCAGCAGGGAGAGTGGGGCGGGTAGGTAGGGAGGAGCCCTGCACTGTGAGTCACCTCCTGCTGCTGTCCTGAGGTGGATGTGGCTGGGGCGGTGGAGGCTCCCACCCATCACTGGGGTGCAGAGGCTGTTTACAGGCCCACGGGGCAAGTCTGAGCAGCGCAGGGTGGCTGCAGGCGCCAGCAGCAGGCCTGGCGGGCGGAGGGAGGGCCTGTGGGTGGGGGGTGGAGAGACGGATTTTAAACACCCTTCGCCTGGGACTGGCAAACGGCCTTGCCTGGCAGAAATCACTGGAAAACGAAATGTGGGGGCCTGTTCCAAAGATGGGGTGGGAGGTCGTGGAGAGGGTAAAGAAGGGATATGGTGCTTGGCTTCTGGGAGCCACGATGCCTGTGGGATGGGGCCTCTGTCGGGGAGGTCTAGAGGAAGGTGTGCAAGAGGTAGGGGAAGGGGCCCAGGGGAACCCTGGCCAAGTGCTGGGGAGGCTGAGCTGCAGAAGAGGAGGCTGTAGGCGGCCTCTAAACAGATGGATTCTGTGATGCCCCAGTGGGCAGAAAACTAGCCTCAAAGAAGAGAAAAAGATAAGAACATGGACTCTGGATCCCCAGAGCCAAGGGTTTGGGGCCTGACCTCCCATTGCTAGCTAAGTGACCCCTGGTCCATCACTTCTCTCCCTGAGCCTCAGTTTCCTCCTGTGCAAAATGAAGTTGCCACTATTTCCTTCAAGGGGAGGACACTGAGACCATTGATTACAGGGACTGGGCTTTAAAAAAATCTCTGTATCTCTTTGAGTGCAGTGGCACATACCTATAATCCCAGTGGCTTGGGAGGTGGAGGCAGGAGGATCACAGGTTTGAGGCCAGAGGCAGCCTGCGTTATTTAGTAAGATGCTGTCTCAAGATGAAAAATAAAAAAGGGGCTCAGGGTGCGGCTCTGTGGTAGAGTGCTTGCAAAGTATAATGCGAAGCTCTGGATCCAGTTCCCCAGTACTGCCAAAAAAATAATTAAAAAAGAAAGTCTTTGTGTCTCTATCTTGGGAAGGAGTCAGTAGAAGGTCGCCAAAGTTTAATCGTTTCGAACTTTGCCAAGTTAGAACAGAGAGGAACAGTGATCATCTGTCAGAGCTACAATGACAGGATCTCTCCTGGTCAGCACCCCGAAGATGGCACAATGTTGTGTGTGTGGGGGGGAGGCGCACAGGGAACCCTCCACATCGAGGACATTTAGATGTAAGCCAGCTCACCCTGATGTGCAGGATTAGTTGCACAGCTCTGGGCCTCGGTGTACTTTGCCATCAGTGGTGATGGTCCATGAGAGGGCTTTGGGGGACTGAGGGGCATGGAAAATGCATAGCCAACCCCCGCCACATGCAGGTGGTTGCCATTCTTGGTGATGGGAGATAACTTCCAAAGAAAAGCCAACTTGGCTGGGCCGTCTTAGGAGGCAGTGAGCTCTCAGGTGTAAGAGATGTCTGAGCAGAGGTTAGAGGAGAGGATTTTCCTCCATCAGAAGCAGCTAGGGCTGCACTAGGCAGCTTCATCAGGACCCTCTGGCTGCTGCCAGCCCTCCTGCACTCCCTGTTCCAAGAGCTGGCTGGACCCACGGTCACAATGGCAGCCTGTGCCCGGGGCATCTGAGGTCTCGGCCCACTGCCCGTCAGCCCCACGCTGATCATCAGCCCCTTCCATAGGGGAAGGGCCCGACTGTCATCCACTCCCACTCCCTGCATGTGGACGCTCCACAGAGCCTGCTCTTGCCCTAGCTGGCCTTGCACATGTGGAACCCCTGCCTGGGGGCAAGAACATTAAAACCCTAGGCTTGCTCCTGCCAAGGGTAATTAGGCCCAAATGCTTCCCTGCAGTGACATGCCCATGACTGGCCTTAAGCAGCAGGAAAGCTCTTGAGGGAAGCAGTAGCTCCTTTAACAGGACTGGCAGACCATGCTTGGCAAGATGAGGGGGAGAGGACTGGACACCAGGAGTCCTGGGGTGGGCAGCAGAGGGCTGGGTACTGGGCAGGCCTTTACCCAAAGCTCAAACCTACCTTGGGGCTTCCCTATATGAAATCCCTAGGTTTAATAAAAACAGTCACCCCTGCAATACCCTTTGAGATAAGAACTCTTATAATCTCCACTTTATAGATGAGGAATCTAATACATAAAGAAGTAAGGTAAATAGCTTGTATAAGGTCTGCTTGACTTTAACAGACACTCTGAGATACTCAGCGGGTGGGTTGGGAGGATTGAAGGCTATAGATAGGGCTTCCACAGTGCTTGGTATATAATAAATGCTCAGTAAGTAGAAATCATGGATCCTATCTGTTATCCTAACTGTACCCCCTCATTCCTGCTGCTGGTGTAAACCCCTGAAGGCCTACGTTTTCCAGTCTGTCCAGTGGGGCTGCTATTCCTTGACCCTCATCCTCAGAGCATATTTGAAATTCTTTTCAAGTGTGGGTAATTGCACAGATGCAGGGATTTCTAGATTCCTTCGGACTTGGTGGTGTGCTGCTGGGATTGTCATGTATGAGCTTGTTAAGAGCTGATTGTTAAAATTTTCAAGATCTTGTTTAGCCAGTTTGCTAAACTCAGCCATTATTAAAAATTACCATATGTAAACTTATAATGAAATAACTTACATTAAAAACAAAGGTAAGCCAGATGTGGTAGTGCATGCCTATAGTCCTAGCACTTGGGAGGCTGAGGCAGGAGGATCACAAGTTCAAGGCCACCCTGGGCTACATAGTGAGACCCTGTCTGAAAAAAACCTAAAAAAGCAAAAAAGCTCACAAAGGTAATAAATATTCCAAATCCATCACATCCCAGTTATTTTGTTATATTTCACTATTATCTATGCTCTTGAGGCTTTTATATCTCTTGTAACAGTGTGGTGGGATTGTTTTTTTTTTTTTTTTTTTTTTTTTTTTTTGTGGTGCTGGGGATGGAACCAGACCCTTGAGCACATTAAACAAATGCTCTACCACTGAGCTACACTCCCAGCCTCCCCCCAAAATTTTTTTTGGGGGGGGGATTTTTTTTTTTTTTTTGAGACAGAGCCTCTCTATGCAGCCCAGGCTGGCCTTGAACTTGTAATCCTCTTGCCTCATCCTCCCAAATTGCTGAGATTACAGGTGTGTGCCCCTGCTCCCAGCTGGTATGGTGGGATCACTATGTAACACCTGGCTACGACACTTCTTTTTCCAACTGCACATTCAGTGATGTCACGTTGTAGCTCAAAACTGGCCACAGTGAGAGAATTTACACCAAGAAAGTAGGCAGATGCTTCAAATCAGGGCCCTTGCCTTCTGCCTCCCAATCAGGGAGCCAGTGATTAAGCATTTACCAACATCATGCCGCTTGAACACAGCAGCTTCTTGTCCTAAGCAGACTGAATTCCATATCTTCCAACACCACCACCTGTAGCTTAAGCCTCTCCCCACAGACACTTCCCTAAACAGGGACAGGGGCCCAGATAGCAGTCCTGTAATAATTTCAGGGGCCCCAAGTTAGATCTAAAGAGAGACACTATAGAATGTAAAGGTTCAGGTACTCTGCATTTCTGAAGCCCTTTCTAATGTGCATGGCATTATATAAAATACTTAGATATATTAGCTTATTTAAGATCTCATGAAAACCACATGAAAAGATGTTATCACTTTCCAAACTCAGGAGCAAGATAGAATTGAGCCTAGTGAGGGGAAATTAATTTATCCCTTTTGCATAGCAGAGAAAACAGGGAGGTTGGTAATTTGTTTAGGGATGCACAGGCTCTTCCCATAGGATAGTACCCCCTACTCTTTTAATTCCACAGAAAAGTCTCCCCTTCCTTGCTCTGTGCCCCGGGTCCTTACCCAAGGCTTCAGGTTCCTCCTCCTTGTTCTTCAAGGTGGTGCTTTGTGCAGGCCCAGCCTGGGGGCTGCTGGTCCCTGAGGGAAGCAGCTGGAAGGTGGGATCCAGTTCCAGGATCATCTGGTGGAGGCTCTCCAGTGAGAAGTCAATGTAGGAGTCCAGGTCCTGTGGGGTTGCTGAGGCCTGCTCACCAGCAGACTGCAGGAGGCAGTGGGCTTTGGCCTCAGCCTGTGGAGCCTTTGGGAGCCTGCTGGGGGGCCCCTTGAAGGGTGTGGGGGCCATTAGGACCTGGGATCCCCAGCCTTCAGTGGTATAGTAAGGACATGGAGGCAGCAGGCTGGGGTTAGGTGCTGAGTGCAGGGTTGTCCTGGGTTCCTCATGGGCTGCCAAGCCTCCTGCCAGCAGGGAGCTGGACATCACCTGGGACATGGCGGGGGCAGTGACTCCAGTGGTTTACCTCTGGTGTCCAACTAGCCTCACTTACATCCCAGAGATAGCGCTTGCCAACAGGAGCTCCCAGGACCTGAAAGACGAGGGGTGGGAACCTAGTAAATTCTGTAGGTGGAGCCTCTGCCTCTGTTTCCCTGTTCCCCCGAGTAAGGGCATATCTACTCACTTAAAAGCATGCACACTGGAGTCAGACTGCGTGGGTTTGCATCTTGGCTCCACCACTTGCTAGCCTTGTAAGTTTGGGCAAGTTACTTAACTTTTCTGTGCCTTACTTGAGCTATAAAACCAGCTAACATAGCTCGGTATGGTTAAGAGTGCGCACACCTGTAATCCCAGTGATTTGGGAGGTGGAGGCAGGAGGGTTGTAAGTTTGAGGCCAGAGGCAACCTGTGTAACTTTGTGAGTCCCTGTCTCAAAATAAAAAAAATAAAAAAGGTGCTGGAGGTGCCGCTCCATGGTAGTGTGATTGCAAAGTATGCACAAGGAACTGGGTGCAAGCCCTCAGCAGCACCACCAAAAAAGAAAAAAATCCACTAACATTTGTAATGTGCTCAGAGCAGTGCCTGCTATAGCACAAGCATTATGCAAGTGATTGTTAAATAACTTCAATAGATGCTTATAGAATATCTGCTGTGCCTTAGGCATATTATTAAATAAATACTAATGTTTACTGGAGGGGAGAGGGATGTGGCAATCCACTCCCGAGGCAATCCTGAAAAACAACAAGCTATTGAAAATCGTATGAGGGTTGCTGTGAGTTGGATACAACTCGACAGCACACAACAACAACAACGTTTACTGGGGGCTGGGATTTCGCTCAGTTGATAGAGCACCGCTCTGAAGTCTCTGAGGTCCCTGGTTTGATTCCCAGCACTGCAAAAACGGAAGAAGCACATGGCAATCCACTCCCAAGGCAATCCCGAAAAGCAATCAGCCATTGAAAACTCTATGAGGGTGGTTATGAGTCAGACATGACTCAACATAACAACAACAACAATGTTTACTGAGTAATTACAGTGCCCATAGTCCCCAATATTTATACACAATGTCTTTTAAGATCCTAACAACAGCCCTATGAGGTAGGTACCATTATCACCCATTTTATAATGAGAAAACTGAGGCACAGAGAGGTAAGTAACTTGCCCAAGGTCACATATCCAGCAAGTGTCAGAGCAGGTCTGGACCGTGGGCTGCCTGCTGTCTGGGCTCCTGCACTCAGGTCAGTTGGTGAAACAGAGAAGTAAGGAGGTGGCACCTATAAACAGTCACCAGGGAGGAGGAGAAGTAGAGGGGACCATGAGGCACTGGTGTGGAGATCAGGGAGGACTTTCTGCAAGAGGAGACATGTGAAGGGAGATAGAAGGAGCTAGCCGGGTGAGGCAAGTAAGAGTGAGGAATCTAGGAAGTGTTCATGGGAGCTTGATGATGTGTGCCCAGGTCTGGTGGACAGACAGGGGACATCATGCGGCATTAGTGAACATTTAAGAAACACAGACGCCTGGGGGTGGATGGACAGAGACCTGAGGTGGGAGAGGCAAGCCAGCCAGACCCTGCAGAGCTTTGTAGGCTTTGCTCAGGACTGCCAACTCTACTCTGAGGGCAATGGGGAGCCACAGAGGAGTTTTAAGCTGGGAAGTGACATCATCGGATGATACCACTCCCTAGGGGCTCATCCAGGAAAGAGATGTCTCAACTTCCTTATTTCCCTTGCTGTAGAAAGTTCTTCCTATTGTCTAACCTTTATGCCTCGTGGTAGTTTCTTATAGGTGGGGATGGGAAGGAGGTAAGAGGTCAGAGATTGACATTGCTGAGCAAACTGTATAGAGCTGGGGCCTGCTACCTACCCTTCTGCTGCCTACCCTGAGTCTTGCTGCCTGCACTTGACGCTCCCCAACTTTTCCAAGACGCCTTCTCTACATTCTGCTTCAGAGTCAGACTCTAGTGCAGGAAAAACCATTTGAGACCAGCTTGGGGCACGTGAAAAGTGGACCCTGCAATCTGAAGATTTATATTCAAAGTCCCAGCTTAAACAGCCCCTGGAGTGTGACTCTGACCCTCAGTTTCCTCTTCTGTGAGGTGGGGATGAGCGTTCTTGTCCTTGCCTCCTCTTGGAGAGTGTACAGAGGCAATGAGATGCTGCTTGTGATGCTGTTGGATAGTTAAGAGTGCTACCTAGAAATTGGGGCTTATATACTGTGACACTGGCACATGGTGACCCCCACTTACTGAGCACTCGCCAGGTGCAGGGCACTGATCCATGTGATTTACATATGAGCCGCATTGGTAACTCAAATTTCTTGCAACCCTAAGAACATGACACCCCTACTATCAGTCCATTTTACAGATGAAGTTACTGAGACTCTGGAAGGTTGCGAAACCTGTAGAAGCTGCGCATCCAGATAGGTGTGGAGCTGGCGCTCAAATTGAGGTCTTGTGACTTTGGCATCTTCACTCTTTAAGCCACATGAAATTCAAATACAGAAGGATGCCTGAGGTCTAGAGAAGGGCACAGTTTGCTCCAGGTCACACAGTCAGTTAATGACAAAAGCCAGGTCCCTAGCTCTCCTCGTCTGCCCCGCAGCTTCTATAGACTTGCTGCCAGACTTCTCCTTGCCCGGGACCTGGAGGGGGTGGTGAACCTTGGGCACGGGAAGCGTGTCTATAAATGGCAGTGGAAGGGAGCTGGCCTCTGAGCTCCTGCCTTGGGGGCAGCCGAGGACACAGAGCTGGAGATGCCGCTTTTTCCACATAGGCTCCAAGCATCCGGGGTTTTGGGGGATAGGATCCGGGCACGCCCCACAGGGTTCTCTGCCAGACCCTGGAAAGGAGGCTGGAGACACTGACTGCAGAGTGCACGGGGTGGGGGTAGGGTCTCCCCCAACACCAGGCCCCAGGATGCCTGCCTACACTGATTTGGACACTGCTTTCGTTCCAGCCTGGGTTCCCTCCTTTAGTCTCTGAATGGGTCTCAGTTGTCGCCTGTATAATGGGGATATGGTAGGAACAGGCTCTCAGCGCTTCATTTCCTCCCCTGTTCCATGCAAAGGGCACTGCTGGAAAGGCCTAGAGATTCGGCCAAGGTCATGCAGCCCTGAGGGGTGGAGCTGCGGTTTGAACCTAGGCATTCTCCACTCCATAGCCGCACGTGTCACCCTGTGCTGCCTGTTGTGGGCCAGACTTAAGATCCCTTCCACTTCAGCCCCTCTGGGATTCTGGAACCAAGTAGGACCAAGCAAAGGGTGGTCATCCCTGGGGCTGTTCTTCAAACTCTTCTCACTTCTAACCCTCCTGAGTCACCACTGGACCCCAGGCAGGGGCTGTTCCTTGCTCCTGTGTTCCTGGACGCAGGCCCCTCCAGGCCCCACTATTGCGCCTCTCTGGCTTGCTCTTTCCTGCTCTAAGCGGTAAGGGTGAGTGCCTGGGCTCAGGGGTGTGTGTGTGTGTGCGCGCGCGCGCGCGTGCGCGTGCGTGTGTGTGTGTGTGTGTGTGTGTGTGTGTGTAGGATAGGAAGGCTTCCAGCCAGCTCTGTCCTATTGAGAGGTCCCTGTCGCCCTCCAGATTCAGATTCTAGTCTCTTTCCTTGGTCCTGAGGACTCTGGAGGCAGGGGACTGCTGGGAACCTGGCAAACTCCTCTTCTGTGTCCTTGCCCGCTGCTTCTCCTGACTCATCCTGTCCTTCCTACAAGCCCAGGTTGGTGAAGACAGAAGGTGAAGCCTGAATCCCCCCAAAAGCATATTGCTTCAATAGCCCAATCCCACTCCTCCTTGAAGCCTGCCTCCCTCATCCCTTTCTTTCCACCTAGACCCACGTGGAGGCTCCTGAGATAGCAGGCAGGGTCCCCTCGGGATATAACCCCCAATTCCTGCCTGTCTCTGAAGGCTCAGTTCTCTGATTGGGAGGCAGGAGGCCTGGGTGTGTGTCCAGTCCCTGCGCAAGTGAGTGTGTAACCCCCGGCCAGCCTCTTCTCTCCCTGGACCTTGGTTCTCTCACCTGTCCTCCAAGGGTACACTTAGGCCCCTTTAAGGGCTGAACTCTGGGGTCTGGGATCCTGAGACCATCTCTCTCATGCCATTTCTCTCCACCTGCCCTGTGAGACCCAGGAGAGGTGGGGGAGCTGAGGACAGAGGGTTAAATGAGTCAGGGTGAAGGGGCTAAGCGTCCCTCAACTCTCCTTAAAGAATAAAGGCACCCACCTGGTGTCCCTGGACAGGCGACAGGCTGCTGTGATCACTACTGGCTCCTGGGACCAAGACAGCTCAGCGCCCAGGTGAGGAGTAAGGGGAGGTGCCAACTTACCTCCAGACCTGCCTTAAAAGCAGCCCGCCCTTCTCCCGCCCTCTTCCCCTGGGGCCCTACATGTGGCCCTGACAGCCGCAGGCCCCGCCCCTACCGTGTCTCCACAGCCTTGGTGGGGCAGGCGGGGCTGGCGGAAGGGAAACCTTGGGTGGTGGCCTGGTCTGGCAGGCGCCAGCAGCCGGTGAGTGTAAGGGGCCCCCAGCTCCCTGTTTGGCTTTCCCCCTGCACCACGTGGTTTCGGGAGCCCTGGCTTGGACAGGGCGTTGCCAGGACCAAGGTGTGCTGCGGGCCTCCATCTGGACTGAGGGCCAGCAGGGGAAAAACTGGGGGTTAGGAGAGTTAGCGGAGAGCTGGGACCATCCCTGTGCTGAGCGCTACTGTGGCAGACACACGAGAGGGGGGCCCTCATTTTGTCTTTTCTTCTTTCTGTCCTTTTTATGATACCTGTAGCCTGGAAATGGTGCTCCTAATTGGAGGGGAGGAGGGTCAGGACCCACTGCGTCGTCCTCTCCTAGGCTGCTCTGGGACCCAGTGGGGCAGCTCCATGAGAACAAAGGCTGGAAGTTGCTTTCTCCCTCCCTCCCTCCTTCCTTCCTTTCTTTCTTTCTTTCTTTCTTTCTTTCTTTCTTTCTTTTTTCTTTCTTTCGGTACTAAGGGTTGAACCCAGGGCCTCGTACTTGCATGCTTTGCAAGTGCTGGACCACTGAGCTGCACGCCCAGCCCATTTTTTTTCACTTTTTTTTTGAGACAGGGTCTTGCTAAATTACACAGCCTACCTCTGGTCTCAAACTTGCGATCCTCCTGCTTCTGCCTCTCCAGCCGCTGGGATTACAGGTGTGCGCTACCTCGTCCAGAGGTGCTCTTTCCCTTTTCATGGCTCCAACTCCCTCCCTGCCAGCGGACCCAGGGTCTTGTGAGGGAGCATCCATCCATGACAGGAGTGGGGGATGGGGAGTGGGGACACTGTGGAGGCAGAGCCCAGTTTGGGCAGGTTGATGTGAAGTGAAGGAACGGGCAGTGTCTCCAGCCAGATCCTAGCCAGACCCCAGCAGGCTGATCCCAGATGGGTTGCCCAGAGCCTCCTTGATGCACAGTGGATGGGTCTCTGGCCTTAGGTTTTGATACCCTGTGGTTCTACTGAGGCGTGATGAGTCAGTGCCATGGGAGGGCTGTAGACAAAACCGTACAAAGTGTACAAGGTGCCCCCTACTGAGGCTGGTGTTACGAGGCATCTCTGGTCATCCATGCAGCCCAGCGGGGACAAGCCTTGGTGAGCAGTTGTGTCTTTGAATGAAGAAATGGCCCCCTCTCCTTTGGGGTGGGTGCAGCTGCAAGCTAAGGTGGCTTTAGCTGTGAGGCCGAAGCTCAGGATGGTGGGTGGGGGGAGAGGCAGGTTATAGGGAGGTGAAGTGTTAGGCCAGGATTACAGCAGCTCTGGTGGTAGCCCTGGCTACCTCCCCTAGGGCTGAGGACAGCCCTTGCAGCAGTTTAGGGCAGGAGGTTGTGGCAGGGGTGGGTTGAGTGGAGAGGGGAGGTGAGGATGAGAGGGTGGGTCTTAGCCACATCATCCCCTGCCAGAAGGTTGCTCTCTTTCTTGGATCTTTTGGTACACATCTAGTTCCTTCCTTCAGTTTAATTGGTTTTAGAACATGGATTCCAGTGTTGGCTGTCCCACAGACCCTGCCCAGTACCTCCCAGACATCATGCGCCTCCCCAAGAGGCAAGATGACATTTCTTTCTACATCTATTGATAGTATCGTGTGATTTTTCTTCTTCAGCCTGTTGATATGATGGTTTGCATTAATGGATTTTCAAATGTTGAAGCAGCCTTGCATACCTGGGGTAAATCTCTCTTGGTTATGGTGCATAATTCTTTTTATTCACAGTTGAATTTGATTTGCTAATAATGTGTCAAGTATTTTTGCAGCTACGTTCATGAGAGATATTGCTCTGTGTTGTCTTTTCTTGTGATAGCTTTAGTTTTGGCATTAGGGTAATGCTAGCTTTATAGAATAAGGAAGTAAAAAAAAAAGATCTTAAAATGTTAAAAAAAAAAAAAGAATAAGTTAGGAAGTATCTTCTCTGCTTCTACCTTCTGAAAGTGATTGTAGAGAATTGATGTAATTTCTTCCTTAAATGTTTGGTAGCCTTCTCCAGTGAAATCATCTGGTCCCAGCACTTTCTGTTCTAGAGATAATTACAGTTCACCCCTCATATTCTTGGGTACTGCACAAATGGATTCATCCAAATGAGAGTCGAAAGTACTTGGGGTATTGCATCTAACGCAGGGCATGGTGGCACATACCAGTTATTCTACCACTCAGGAGGCAGAAGCAGGAGAATCATGAGTTCCAAGCAAGCCTTGCCTATGTAGTGAGTTCAAGACCAGCCTGGGCTATATAGTGAGACCCTGTCTCAATGTGCCCCCCCCCACAATTGCATCTGTTCTGAACATGTAGACATTTTTCTTTCTTGTCCTTATTCCCTAAACAAAACAGTATAACAACTATTTTTATAGCATAAGTATAGTATAAGTAATTTAGAGATGATTTAGAGTATATAGGAGAACGTGTGTAGGTTATATGAAAGTACTATGCCATTTATAAAAGGACTTAAGCATTTTGTAGATTTTGTTATCCATGAGGGCCCTGGAACTAATCCCTGTGGCTGTCAAGGGAGGATAGTAATTGTGGTAGTTAATTTTTCATTGCTGTGACAAATACGTGAGAGAATAACTTAAAGTAGGAAAGAGTTCTTTTGGTTCACCATTTCAGAGGTTTCAGTCCATCAGGGCAGAGAGGATGTGGTGGGGTAGAGCAGCTCACCTCATAGTGGCCAGGAAGCAGAGAAAGAGAGAAAGCCTGTGTTAATGAGCTTTCTCTGTTCTCCCCTTTTGTTCTATCCAGTTCCTCAGTATATGAGATAGTGCTACCACACTCAGGATTAATTCATACTCTGTGGAAATGCCCTCACAGGCATGCCCAGAGGTTCACTTTACTAATCTCCTAAACGGTTCTCAATCCAATAAAGTTGACAATCAATGTTAATCATTACAGTAATTATCAATGCATTTTCTTTCGTAGATATAGGCTTATTCTCAAGATTTCTTTTTGACCCCAAAATACACCATTTCCCTGGATGATGGATATATCTACACATCCTTACACCAAAAGGGATTCCAAGGACAGCCCTTTTTTTTTTTTTTATTCAAACTTCTCTCACTAAAGGAGAGGGAAAATCAGTTAAACAAACAAACAAAGAATTGTATTTCTGTTAGGAATTTTTTTCTTATAGAGAACTCCATTATTTTTTCACTCAAAATACCTTTATCAAACACCTTTGCATTTAGGCCCTGGTGTACAGAGATGAAGGGATACAGTTTTGGCCCCCAAGGAGCATTTTGTCTATGGGGTGCATGACTCTTAGACAGAAAAGGCCCCTGATGATGCCAGCCTGGTGCTATCTAGAGGCCTACAAAAGGTCAGAACTGCACCATCCTACCTGGCAATCATCAGTCATGTGTAGTGACTGTCAGGTGAGCATGGTGACACATGGCTAGTCTAAACTGAGATGTGCTGTGGTGTGAACTACAACTCATGTTCAAAGCCTTAGTGTGAAAAAAGGATGTAAAATATCTCAATCATAATTTTTATATCAATTATGTGTTGAAACAATAATATTTTTTAGATATTGGGCTAAATAACATATATGATTAAATTTAATTTAATTTGCTTATTTTCAGATTTTAAGATGGGTTTCCTGAGGCTTCTGTTAACAAATTACCACAAGCCTGGTGGCTTAACACAACAGAAATTTATTATCTCGCCATCTGGAGCCGAAACTCTGGCCGGCCATCTCCTTTCACAGGTTATAAGGGAGAATCCATTCCAGCTTTAGGGGGCTGTCCTGGAATTCCTGGGCTTGTGGCCCTGTTACTTTAATCTTTGCCTACATTTTTATATCAGCTTCTCTTCTTCTGACAGTCTAATCTCTGTCACTCTTGTACAGAGTTAGTTGTGATGGGATTTAAGGACTACCTGGATAATCCAGGGTAATCTTGTCCTGAAATCCTTAATTATATCTGCAAAGATCCCCTTTCCCAAAAAATTTAATGTTATTCTTTTGGGCCTTTGACTTTTTACCTATAAAACACACCTGCCTGGAATCCTTCTTGACCCCTTGCCCCTGCAGGGCAGGTGAAGTCCAGCCCAGGAACATCTTTATTATGAATGACCACACCCAGGACAGGGTGGGTCCCAAGCAGTCTCCAGTGCCAGGACTGGAGGGGCCCTTAGGCATTGCCACGTCCTCCAATTCAAACTTTATTGTTCACATGTCCCATCAATAAAACATGTTGAGCAGCCACCCTGGTAGCTATTTATAAGTCATATACATAGAACTTTAGAAATTATATACATAAGCTACATACATGAATATATATGAGTGCTTGCATTATAAAAATATATGTATGCTACAAAATATATTGTGCATATTATACATATATTCATAAGTTACATATATTGTCTCTATTATAAAGCTATAAATAGGAAGAATGGAATAGATGTAAAATGTACAATATTTAAAAGTAATTTTATGGTGTTTCATTTAATAAAAGCCTTTTCTGCTCTTGCAGTGAGAGCAATGTGATTGAATATGTGTGTTTATTTTTGAAAATCCTGGCTTTACACTTTGTGGGACAGTGATTTGAATGTCTCATTCTAAATCCGGTTTATTTCAATATTCAGCTTTAATGGCTGTGACAGCTGAAAAGGAGGCCTCACAAAGATACCTAGATCCAGACGGGCGAGGTGCATTGTGGGCTCAGCTCATTAAATCACGACATTAATTTTCAATTTTCAATTCCATCCACCAATTATGCAAAGGTTTTGCTCAAAATTGGCTTGCACATTTCCATCTTCTCTCATGTCAGTCAGTTGTTCTTGCAAAGAAATTGGAATATGTTGCATTTTAATAACTTTCAGCAAATGGATTTAAAGCCCACTCAAACCCTTCATTTAGAAGATTTTTAAGCAAATTAAAATTTTCTTTTTTGGTATGTTCTTTGAAGGGCAGATATGAAAGATCTTGGGAACACATAAGGTTTTTTAGTAACAAAATCATATACCAAAGGTAACACTTTCAAACTTTATCTCCAAATGCTATATTGTATTGTTTTTCTACCTCTGAATCTGCTTACTCTATAACTTTTCAAACTTTACCTTTATCCTGATGAAAAGATATTTCAGTTTTAGAAATCTCTACTATAGTATTCAACAGAATGTATTTTTCCTTTGTGATATGACAAATGAAACTGTGTCTTCGAATTGGGGGAAACCGCTATTTTTTTGCTGCTTCATTGCAGAAATCCTGTTAGGCCATTTGTCCGATTTTTTTTTTTGAGAGCATTAATTCAGTTTGAATCAGACATTATAAACTGTAATTTCATTGGACTTGTCATATGCAGATGTCAGGATGTCACAATATGTTGAAAAGCAAGCAACAGAGTGAGGACGAGGCCTTCAAGTTCTCTGCCTGATGGAACATTTGCAGTTCTTCCAGAAACTAATTGTATTAGTTAGCTTTCTCATTGCTGGGACCAAAATACCTGTGAGAACAACTTAAAGGAGGAAGGACTTATTTTAGCTCACAGCTTCAGGGGGTTCAGACTTTGACTGCTTGGCCTCATGCACTTGGGCAGAACACTGTGGCAGTGGGACTATGTGGTGGGGGAGCATCTTCACCTCATGGTGGACAGGAAGGGGAACAGAGGGAGGGAAAAGGGGAGAGAGAGAGTAGGAGGGAGTGAGAGTGAGAGAGTGAGAGAGCAAGAGCGAGAGAGAAAGAGGGAGAGAGAGCTAGGACAAGATATGTCCTTCAAGGACATGCTACCAGTGATCTATTTCCTCCAACTGGGCTCTACTGTCCACAATTTCCAGAACCTCTCAAAATAGTATCACCAATTGGAGATCAAGCATTCAACACATGAGGTTCTAGGGGAGATTTCATATTCAAACCATAATACTGACTAATGCAGGTGACATGGCTGGCCAAAAACAAGAATGCATATGGGGACCTGGGTCATGTGTATGTTAAATATTGTAGTTAGGTGCCATTGAGTTAAGTCCAACTTATTGCTACCCTATGTACAACACACAGGAGAAGGATGTAGCAGTTCACTCCCAAAGCAATCCTGAAATAATCAGCCATTGAGAACCCTATGAGGGTTGCTATGAGTGAGATCAGACTCTATGGCACCTAACAACAACAACAGCAACAGGTACAACACAATGAAACACTACCCAACACTGTGCCATGCACATGATTTTATTTTTTATTGTTTGAGCCCATCGTTGCAGTCACCGTTTCTTCTCATTTTGAGTTGTGCCATATTGGCAAGTGGAGGTCCCAGGGGCTTTACTCCATTCCCACATTGACACTACTTTGAGGAGGCAACTCTTCCCCAGTCATCTTTTGGATGCCTTCCAACCGGGGGTAGGGCTCATTTTCCGGCACTATACTTGACAGTGCTTCTCTGCTATTCATAGGGTTTTCAGTGGCTAATTGTTTTGAGATCCAGCTGCTGGGTCCTTCTCCCTAGTCTTCCATAATCTGGAAGCTCAGCCGCAACCTTTCCACTGCTGGTATCAGTGGCATAGCTTTCAGCATCACATGAATTTCTTTATTGCTTTTAGATAGAAATACACATATTAAGTACATATTAGATTCTAAAATGTCCTTCCCACATTCTGTACAATCTCATTTTGAGGTAAAAAATCTCACTTGACTGGTAGGTCAGCTGACACTGTGGTGGAGATTGCTTAAAGGGCCTGCTGCCAGCAGGGTGACAGCCAGACTGAAACTCAGGTCCTCGCCTTCTGAGGTGCTCGCCTGATCCTGACTGGGTATAGAAGTGGGGCAAGCTGTTCAGTGTGGGTCTTCCTACTCCTGCACCCCCAATCCATGCACACTGTACACAGCCCTGTGGCTCCAGAAATATCCATCCCCTGGGGTTGGAACCTCAATATCTCCTCTGCTCTGTGCCCTCTGAGGGCCCAGGTGGGCCCTGGGACCAAGTGAAACCATCCTTCCATGAGAATATGCTTTTCCTTTCCCGCTTCCTTCCTCCCTCAGGACACGGTGAGGTGTCTCAGATAGAGTGCCTCTCCGTGACCCTCTCTGGACTAGAGAATTTGCACTTGGCTTTGAGGCCAAATTTGCTGATCCTTACATCTGAAGAGTTAGCTCTGAAAAGACAAGCGGCCTCTTGCATCCACAAATAGACCAGCTGGGGGAGCAGCATTCTTGCCCTTGAACCTGCCCTGCATGGGTCCCTGAGGGAGGGTAGGTACAGGGACATTGTTGGGACATTGGTGGCTGGGTGCTGCCCCTGACTGGGGAGCAGCAAGGACCCATGCTGCTGGACTAAGTGCCTAGGAGCTGACTGGGAGCAGGGTATCCTTGGCCAGCCCATGTGCCATCCTGCATGGCCCCAGGCCCGAGTTGAGCTTATCAGGTGAACAGGGCCTCCTGCACCGGTGGACTCAGGCAGAAGGCTTCATGGAGGAGGTGGCATTTCAGCTGGCTATTGTAGAAGAAAGGGCAGCATGAGAAGCACAGAGGTAGAAGATGGTTGCTCTAGGGTAAGCAAAGTCTTGAGAAAGTAAAGCCAGCTGGACATGTTTGGCTAGAGCAGGTGATCCCTAACATTTTCAAGGCCTGAGGAAAGGCTAAGAGAGGAAGCAGTGGCAAGCAGAATTTTAAAGATGCCCCTCCACCTCCCAAGACTTTGATCTCCTGGTTATTGAATCAAATACTAATTTAAGTACTGCTGTAGAGGGATTTTGCAGTAGTTAAGTCCCATGTCAGTTGACCTTAGAATATAGAGATGGCCTAGGTGGCCCTGACTTATTCAGGAGAGCTCTTTATAAGCAGTTTTCTTCTACCAGAATAGGCAGTTGGAGAAGTTTGAAGCATAAGAAGGATTTGATTCAAAAGCCATCCTAGGCTGACAGACAGCAGGGAAATGGAGATCTCGGTTACGACCACATGGAGCTGAGTTCTGCCAACAGGCCGGATGACCTAGAAGTGGATTCTTCCCCAGAGCCTCCAAACAAGAGCCCAGCTTGGCTGACACCTAGATTTTCACTTTGTGAGACCCGAAGCAGGGAACACGATTGACCCCACCCAGACATCTGACCTATGGTATTGTGAGTTGACAAATGAATGTTGTTTTAAGCCACTAGGTCGGTGGCCTTTTGTTATGTAGTAATAGAAGACAAATATACACCATGAGTGTAAATATTCAAAAGTCCTGAGTGAAGCTTAAAAACTGTTAAAATATAATTCTAGTCATGTATCTTGACATAGGTTTTCACAATAACCATGAAGGCCAAATTCCTAGTTCCCTGATGACCTGGAGTTCTGTGCCAGGAAGCAGTTGCCCAGGAAAGGCCTTCCCCTGGATCCCAGACCCTAGACTGTAGCCGGACCTTTTTATCATCTCATTCCTGGCTCCATTCTGCACCGGAAGGGGTGGACAGCTCCACCCAGAGAAGCCAAATTCTATTTACTCCCCTGCAAATAGCTGTCCCTTGGGCCCAGGGTATGGCTGGCTTTGGGGAAATGAACCTGGAGAAGAGTGTCCACCCTGCTTGGGCAGGAATACCACAGTCCTCTGTGTACAAGGTGAAAGACCATGGCTCTGGGGGGTACCTCCACTTGGACCCATGGATTCCTCATCCCATGGTGGTGGCCAGAGTGGACCCCTCCACAGCTGGCTACCCAGGGCAAGGACCTTTCATTTTTTTCTTTTTATTGTGGTAAAATGCATATGACACAATACTTCCCATTAATGACATTTAGTTCATTCACTATATTGTGCAAACACCACCTATATGTAGTTCCAGAACATTTGTATCACCCCAAAAGGAAGCTGTAACTCATTAAGTGATCACTCTCCTCCCCTCTGCTCAGGCTCTGGCAGCCACCAATCTGCTCCATCTTTATGGCTTTACCTCTTCTGGATATTTGATATCAATGGAATCATACAACATATGGTCTTTTGTGTCTCACTTTTTTTTTCTTTTTAATTGAGGCGAAGGGGTTTATTGGTAGCTTACAGTTAGAGGATCGGTCCATAATGGTGGTGGGGCACTGCGGTAGGCAGGAGGCACAGCCCATGGAGATGACCGCATATTTTTATGAGGAAGCAGAGAGGGCTTGTGTCTCCCTTTTTTCACTTAGCATGACGACTTCAGATTCCCCTCAGTTGTGGTATGTAACCGTAGCCCATTCTTTTTGATGGCTGAGCAACATTCCATTGCATGGTTTGACCACATGTTCAGGGGCTTTTCTTGCCTGGATCTAAAATGGTATTGGGCTGGGGATTGGGGACTTCAGCCAGGGGCTCCACCTCTTTGTCCTTTTTTTCTTTGTGCCTCTTGGTTCTGTGACTTTAGAATATGCTGCTGAGGTCGGGGGACCCAGGGAGACTGCCAGTCTCACCGCATCCCCTAGTCTTTGCAATCTGATCCTGAAACCCGCCCAGTGGTAGAGGCAACATCAGACCCAGCTGGTGTAGACTGGTCTTGGAGGGTGCTCCTGTCTCGGGGTTCCCAGCTGTGTCTGGTCAGGGTGCCCCAGCCTAGTCTAGGAAAAGCCAGATCCCAATTCTAGTGACAGTTCTGAGGTCACAGAGGGTGGTGAGACTGGTAGGGCGAGGACATAGCTTCAGAAGTTGGGGTTGTTCAACTGCTGAGCCTGGAAGGCAGAGGGAGTCTAGGCTGGCACGGGGAGAAGCCGTCAGCCCTAAGAGTTGCTTAGATCTTTACTTGAAGAGTTTATTTTCCAG
The DNA here is from genome assembly GCA_007922755.1 of Pedetes capensis. NCBI lineage: Eukaryota > Metazoa > Chordata > Mammalia > Rodentia > Pedetidae > Pedetes > Pedetes capensis. Next base: position 21,824 of record VMDO01004253.1, read on the forward strand.
AGAAATCTAATCCCACATTATTTGTTCTCTGCTCCACAGTCGCCTCGGCTGAGGAAACCACGGGAATCTCATTTGAAGAGGAATTTGGCCCCTGGAGCCCCCTCCCCACTTTCTGGTGGGAGAGCGCCAAGACTTCATTCACGGCCACCACACGAGCAAGCCCCAAACCACAGGAATGCAACAGGGTCACCTGGGGACAGAGGAAGGTGGCTGAACAGTGAGTGGGCAGCAAGCCTATGGGCCTGTGGTGCATGGGGTCAGCTGTTCATGACAACAGCATTGGACTTGGAAACCCCCAGACCTCAGTGTGGATGCAGGCTCTGCCACTCTGGTCGTGGTTTCTTAGGGGGTCACCTTGGTGGCTAATTATGCTTACCTGGCCACTCCAGCCCTCAGCCAGACTCACATAAGGAGCTGAGTTTGGCAGGGAGGGGAGCCACAGATGGAGGTGGACAGGAGGAGGTGAGCCAGGGTAGAATTTTCTAGTCTTTGGGCTCCACAACTGAGCTGGAGAGACGCCCAGCACTCCTTAGCCAGGGAAAGGGAACCAGGTCAACTATGGCATCAGCTAGAGAGCAAGTGCTGCTCCAGACACCTTACGTGCTTTATTGCACTTCTTCTTACATTTTTATAGACCAAGGGAGGTGAAGAGACTCACCTGCAGGAACTCAGGGCAAAGGCTGGGGAGAAGGCAGCTGTCTCCAAATGCTGGGCTTTTTGCTCCACCAGCCACTGATTCCCAACCTGGTGACAGACTTGTTTTTTGGTGGGATTATAGTTGGAATCGTAGTTGTCCCTTGGCTCCTGTTGTTGTTGTTGTTAGGTGCTGTCGAGTCGTTATCAGCGACCCTCATAGGGCTTTCAATGGCTGATGGTTTCGGGATTGCCTTGGGAGTGGATTGCCAGGTTCTTCTCCCATTTTTGCGGTGCTGGGAATTGAACTCGGGACCTCAGAGACTGCAGCACAGTGCTCTACCAACTGAGCTAAATCCCAGCCCCTTGGCTCCTGTAGTGGGGGTTAAACCCAGGATCTTGTGCATGCTTAGCAAATGCTCTGCCACTGAGCTGCACCCCTAGCTCTTTAAAAATAACTTTTTTTGAGACAGTCTCGCTAAGTTGCCCACACTGTCCTCACACTTGTGATCCTTGTGAGGGCCTCCGAGGTAGCTGAGATGACAAGTGTGTGCCACCACACATGGCTGTGATCATAGTGTTTCTGAGCTGGAATGGACCTGGTATAAAGTTGCCATTTTACAGATGGAGAAATTGAGGATCAGAGGGGAAGCGGTTTGTCCTGAGTCACCCAGGCAGATAGCAGATCATCCTCTGGTACACATATACCACAGACGTCATCCTCAGAGGAGTGGGGTGGCAGGAGGGACTCCAAGCTGGGACTGACTCAACTAGATGTGTGCTTTGGACAGTTTACCTGCGATGCACCAGGGATGGCCTGCTGCCATGGGGGAGACAGCCAGGGGGGATGTAGCGAGGAGCTGATAGGGTGGAGTAGGGATGGGGTAGAGGTGGCCTAAGGCTGCGCTGTGAGTGGGCAAAGAAGGGACTGAGGGGTTGTGATCGGCTGGTTTGGGGAGTAAGCAGGGAGGTGTGTGACCGTGGAATTGGGGTGATATACCCATAGGGAAACTGGAGGTATGAGTTTAACGATGGGGTTGGAGATTTGTATGAATCGATTTTGGGGACATCCAAATCATAGGACATCCAAAGGAGAGGTCTGGGTGACAGCTGATATGAAGATTCAGAGACCAGAGAAAAAGAAGGGCTGGAGTTTGAGGGTCCCCACCTTAAATCAAACACAGGAGTTAAGGGATCGCAGAATGCTCTGGAAGCTGCAGAGGATGATTTGGGCAGAGATGGTCAGTGTCCTCTGCAGGTCTCCTTGACCCTGGCCATTCCTCTGCATGCCAGGGCACCTGGCTGCCACTCTACCTCTGCCCGAGGGCATCCTCTATAGCAGGAGCTGCAACTCGACCACGGGACTGGCCAGGAGTGCTGTGAACTTGACGCCTGGGAAGCCTTGAGCTCATAGATGAGAAACAGATGAAGCAAACCACACCTTCCTGACCATCAGGAGGGGGCATTCCTCAGTCTCCCAGAGGTCCCCTGTAGGACTGGGCTCGGCTGCCCGGAGAGCCCTGTCAGTCTCTGCTATGGGCTTCCTCCCCTTCTCTGTGTCCCTTTCCCACTTTAATACAAGGTGTCCTGTGACCACTTCCCAAGTTAGCAGTCCCCATGGTCACCCTTATCTCCACATCTGCACTGGGGAACCCAGCCTGCGACACGAGGTTACTTGGGAGGGTACGAGTCCGCCAGGACTGGTTCCTGTCTTGAGTGCAGCTTTGTGTTTCATGCATGCAGGGGGTTTTAAAGTGCTTCCACTTCTGGGTCCCCAGCACCAGGATCCAGGTGAAGGGACTGCTCAGCAGGCTGTTGCTGCTGAGCATGAGTGCCTGAGCCCAGCAGTGGCTTCTGGTGCATTTAGGATTGAGACCAAACTCTCCAACGTGCCCCACCAGGCTCCTGCCTGCCTCTCCTGCCCCGCATCCTACCACTTCTGCCCTGCTTACCCCAGCTCTCAGGCCTCCTCTCCACCCCTTCAATCTTCTACTCTCCTTCCTCCCATGTGGTACACACTGTTTTCTGCCTCCACTGCTCCTTCAAGGGGCCCTTGTCCCCATGTCAACACAGACCTAGTTCACACTTCCTTGTCCTCCCCTTTCCTTTCTTCAACTTCCCCCTCCCCTCTTCTTCCCTTCTTCTCATCTCCTGCTGTCAAGGGGAAGGCTTCCCTGACCACCCTCTCTAGCCCAGATGGGTGCTAGTGTTCTGTTCTCCCACATGCTTCCCATGATAGCCTTTAGTTAGAGGCTTATGGAATTGTTTAAAGAATGCTTGCTGTTGTTGCTAAGTGCTATTGAATCATATCTGACTCATAGCGACCTTCATAGGGTTTTCAATGGCTGATTGTTTTGGGATTGCTTCAGAAGTGGAGTCCTTCTCCTATTTTTTGTGGTGCTGGGGATTGAACCCAGGGCTTCAGAGAGTGCAGTGCAGCACTCTATTACCTAAAACCCAGCCCCAAAGAATGCTCAGACTGGTGTTTTCCAAACTTTTCTGATTGTGATCCATAGTAAGAAATACATTTTATAAGCTAGGTGCAGCGGTGCATGCCTGTAATATCAGTGACTTGGGAGGCAGAGGCAGGAGGATCACAGGTTCGAGGCCAGAGGTAGCCTGGGTAATTTAGTGAGAACCTGTCTCAAAATAAAAAAATATCAAAGGGGCTGGGGTGCAGCTCAGTGGTAGAGCACTTGCAAAGTATGTGCAAGGTCTTGGGTTCAACCTTCCAGGACTGCAAAAACAAAACAAAACAAACAAAAACCCACCACCAACAAAAAACATTTTATGCTGGGACCCAGCTCATCCAACCATTTGGAACTGAATGCTTATTCTTACTCCATGAGATACACCGCTATTTTCTGTTCCATTCCATTCTGTATTGGGTTTTACAAACTACTGGCTGTGACTCACTACCTGAACTGCAGGGTGGCAGCTTGCAAAGGGTCTAGACACTAAGCTGGATGTCTGTAAATTCAGAAGAGTAGAGACATGATCCCCTTTTACTCACTCCTGTCTCCTCAGGACATGGCATAATGACTGGCACACAGACCGGTGCTTGATCAATGTTTGTTGAATGACCATATGATATGGACAAATACCAAAGAATAAGTGAATGAATTGCCTTCCCCACCCAGACAGGAAAGTGTGGCTTTGATCAGATTCTTCCGTTACTGAAAAATCCAGCCCACTTCCTGTGGCTTTGATCTGTAGCCTTAATTCTCAACTGCCTTGCCTCAGCCAACAGTGCCAGCTGCTCATTTCCTGCTTTCTGAACACCTTATCTCTCTCCCCAAATAGTCCTCAGCTTTCTGTTTCCAGGTGAGTATGCTCCACAGCTGCCAGTTCTGCCTCTACCCACCTCTGGCACATGGTAGGGCTGACATGTCAGTTCAAGTCCTTCCCAGATCCCAGTCCACTGGGGTGCAGGGCCCTTCTGGGCCAGGCTCCAGCCTCCTGGAGGGGAAGTGCCAGGACTGGGGCTGGGCAATGGTCTACACTCTGTTGATGATCTTTTGAGGCAGGAAAGGGAGAGGGATAGAGATGGAGGATAGTGAGGAAACAATCATAAAAATGTATAATTATAGACTATGAAGATGCTTGAAGGAAAAGTTGACATTGTCTTGAGAATAGGGACCTATTGCTGGGGAATCAAGGAGGGTTCTTCAATTAATCCAAGATAATAGAAGTTAGCCAGGAAAAGAAGGTAACGGAGAAAAAAAGAGCTGGCCGGTGGAAGCAACTGTGAGTGCAAAGTCCTGAGGTAGGCACAGTGGTGGTCCAGTTGAGGAGCTGAAGAATGCATGGTGCAGGTGGTACACAAAGAATAAAGGGCTTATAACAATGAGACCAACCCCTGTGTACCATGTTAAACATTTGGGATTTATCCCAAGAGCAGTGGAAAGCAACAAAAGAGGTGTAATGATACTGGCTGTAGAATGGCTAAAAGACGACGGTGGTGCTGAGTGAGGAAGCCAGGAGCCCAGTTCCAAGCCTGTGGCAGCTTTGAGAGGGGGTAGCTTTAGGGGGGTGGCATTGGAGATGCAGGCATGTGATTGGCTTTGAGAAATTCTGTGCTTAGTAGGTCACTGGTTCACTTAACACTTTCAAATTGTCAGCTGAGCCTGCCCAGGGCTAAGTGCCCCAGGGAGCCAGCGGGCCCAACTGGACCTGCCTTTAGACAGCTCCCTGTCTTCCTGGCAAGGGAATCCAGAGGCAGGTCATAGGGATTGAAAATGCAAAGCCCTCAGGGAAGTTCAGATGACCCATGCCCAAGGCCTATGCCCAGTGGGAGAAGGACACCTTTCATGGATGCCCTCCTGCAAATGCCATTTGAGCTTCAGGATGAAGAGAGGACAGGGCCCTGGGAAAGGCTCCGGTAAGGTTTACCTGCACTCGCAGTCATTTCCAGGACTCTTGGCTCCAGGGATTGTCCTTGCACCCCCTGGGGCCCTCTCCCTGGAGTAGTGGTGCCCAGGGTGTAGCTGGCATAGGGGTTCCCTGAGGGCCCTGGAGAGGATGGCATCCAGACCTGGTTCTTTCTTGCCTCTTCTCTCCAGTGACTCATGTTCCTTGGAAATGCATTCCTTTGTAACCTGCTTACTCAGAGTCTCCACCGGTCCCACACTGGCCCAGGCCCTTCCCGGGGGGAGGGAGTGGTGGGGGAGCCTGGGTTCTCATTGTCCAAGCCTGACACCCTCACCCCACCCCAAGTAAGACCTGGGTCCCCCTTGGAGTGGGAGCTCCCTGGGGAAGAGGTGCTCCTTGGCTCCTATGAGCCCACGAGGCCTCCCAGAAGCCTTGTTGCCAGGAATCCACAAAGATAGGAACCCCCAGAAGGCCTCGAGGGACACTCCTGAGGGGTAGTGGGTCAGGGGTAGGTTTGTGGGGCTGCAGCCCCTTTTTCCCCATCTGTGTTCCTGACGCTGCATGCAGTCTGTGGTTCAAGGCTCAGCTGTAGCCGGCGTGGGCAACCTTGAGGCCACGTCTCCATCAGAGCCCACCGTGCACATTTCCCCTAGAAGGCCCAAGGCCACTGCCTGTTGTAACTGTGAATGGGGTGGGTTTACGGGGCTGCTGGGGACCCAGGGACCTGGGGCATCTGGTTTCCTGCAGCTTTTCCTTTCCTGACTGCCTGGGGGCACTGACTGTTCTGCCTGGCCTCCCGCTTCCATCTCCCACCTGACCTCTGGGGCCTGCTTTACAGGCAGGTCCACACACCTGCCCAGGCAGGGTGAGAGCTGCCTTCTAGTCAGCGGAAGGTAAGTGGGAGAAGAGACTCTGCTGACCAGTGTGTGTGGGGGGGCGCTCTGGAGCAGCCCCACATCTGTCCCAGGGCTGCTAGCTCAAGGTCATCTCGTCCAGCCCCCTGCCTTCCTGCTGAGGGAAAGGCCGGCTCCGACCTGAGTTGTGAACTGAGGTGGATGCCATTCCTTGCGCAGGTCTTACTACGTTTCAGCGTGCACTTAGCCCCCTCGGATCATGGGCAGGGGTGCTTGGCAGAGCGGGGCACCTGCTTCTCCTGCCATCCTAGCTTGCTCAGGTTTTGGCTGGAGTATCATGGGACCGAAGGACTTTAAAGCAGACAATGGAGTTGAACAGCCTCGGGGAGGTGGCCAAGCGAAGACAAAAGGAAGTGCATCACCACGAAGTATCTAAGTGAGTGCTTGACGACTGGGGCCACTAGGAGCCACAGCGCTGAATGTGCAGGGGAAGCAAGATGACCAGCTGGGACCCAGAGGTGCACCAGAGGCCATGGGAGGGGCAGGAGGCATGGGGTGGCCTCTGAAATATCCCATGCCAACTCCCTTCTAGTGGGACTGAGGAAAACTAGCCTTCAAATTGGGCAGGTCAGAATCACTGGGCTTAAAAGAGAGACAGATCAGAAGGGTCAGATATTTGGGGGATGGGCATGAAGGGGCGGTGTCTGGTGGAAGTGGCCACAGAGAGAAGCCATCTTTTTAATTCATGGAAGGTGGTGTATAACAACACGTCAATGAGCGAATTACACTTAGCCTGGTCCCTGGACATCCCCTGTGTTGCATCCCTGGAGTCCCCTGGTGCACTCTGACTCTCTCAGAGCATCCCTGGACACCTTTCTTGGCATGGAGGTGTCCTTGCCGCTGAGCCTTGCCGCTGAGCCTCCTCAGGATGAGTTGGTCCATGTGGAACGTCCTCCCAGGCTGTGAGATGTAGGAGGTAGAGGCCGAAGGGAATTCCCTGTGGTCATCCCACCTCACATCCCAGACACAGAGTCAAAAGCACGAGTGTATCCTGAGGTGCAGAAGAATTTGCCACACCCTAGAGAATACTTTCCACAACGCGTTCCCTCCAAGCCCTGAGTCACCCAAGTCTTTCACTGTGGACACTCAGATACACTACAGACTAGTGGCTAAGGTCTATCTCTCTGTGAACAAGTGGGCAGACTCTGGTTCAAGTCCCTGTTCCATGGCTCATGAATGGCAGGCCCTCTGGCAGTGTGACTTGCCAAGCTCAACTTTTTCAATTATAGAAGAGGGACGATAGTGCCACCCTTATTAGGCTGTGAGGATTAAATTAGGTAAAATGTATGGACAGGAGGAAAAGCATTAGTTTATGAGTGTTTTTTCTCTGTCTTTTCCTACTTGCTGCTCACTGGAGAAAATTTCAGCATGGTTTCCTAAGGTTTTTGTTTGTTTGTTTGTTTTGTTTTTTCCCCTCTTGCCCTCTAAGGAGGGTGCCAGTTTATTGGAACAGTTTTCAGGTGTTTGTGTTGTATAACTGAGAGGAAAGAGAGAGAAGGAAGAAGGATAAGGGGCAAGACTCAGAGAGGAGGGAAGTTTGACAGAGGCGAAGGAAGGGAGTGGATAAGAGAAAGATTTGAGAAGCATGGCTGTGACTTGTGTCTTTTGTTAGCGTTAAGAAATTTGAGTAAGCAAGTAGAATTGTTTTGAAATGATCCTTTTTGGGTTACTTCATGACACCACAGCTTTGAGACTAGACCCCTTGTGTGATGGCTTTATAAGAGACACGTGTGTAACCTGCTCAGTTTACAGGAGAGGCGCAGTAGGTTGGATAGCTGGTCATTTGGAGATGCCTTGTGTGCACAGGTGCCCTCTCCCATAGTGGATGTCGGTTTCCCAAGCACCAGGATGAGTGCCTTAGCCTGGAAGCGACTTGGGGGCTGGGACTCCCCTTGTTTTCTCCTGACTCTCCTGTATTAGATTGGCAGCTCCATGAGGACAGGGACTTTTCATTCTTCATCAGACTGATGACTCAGGTCTGGAATGTGCCCTCAGGCTCTGCCTGAAGCCCCAGAATAGGGATTTGTCTCCAGATTGTGTCCTATCTCTATATTAGCCTGACTAATGGCCTAAACTTGCCTGGTGGGAGGATAAAGTAGAGGGAGGAGGAAGGGAGAGGTCCCAGCATAAGATGTCTTCTGCCATGTGCTGCCCAAGGAGGTAAAGAGAGTAACAGAGAAAGCATCCTGCCCCAGCCCAGCCCCAGAGCTAAACGTCTTTCTGGAGCATGAAAAATCCCAGCCCCACCCAGTAGGTTCTCAGAGTTCCAGGTAAAGTCTGGTCCAACCGTCCTCCTCTGACTCTGTGTCATGGGGCAGGGCAAGGGCTAAGCCAAACCGAAGTTCTGTCTCGTGGAGTTGAACGTGTTTGCTTGTGTTTGGCAAAGTGGCAGGGGTGGGGGTGGAGGCCATGATAACAACAGCTCAGAATCTCCTGCAAGAAAGGAAGAAAGCGTTTGCCTTGTGGACAAGTTAGAATCTGTCTGTCTGGGTCATAGCTTGGGCTTCCTATTTCAGCCTGGCAGTGGGTTAAGGCTGTCCCTAATCCAGTTCAGTTGGTTGCAATTCAGTTAAATCCCAACACTTATTGAGTTCCCACTATGTACCAGCTCCAGGACAGGGGGCAAGGGAGAAGATGAGGAGCATGATCAGGATATTGCCTTTAAGGAAGCCTCCTCTACCAGAGCCTGCAGCCATACCACTGTGGTGTCAGATCTCGGAAGCAAAGTAGGGTTAGGCCTGGTTAGTACTTGGATGGGAGACTGCCTGGGAATACCAGGTGCTGCAGGTTTGGGAGAAGGACCTGGCAACTCACTCCCAAAAAACAATCAGCTGTTGAAAACTCTATGAATAGCAGAGAAACACGATAATAGAATTTAGTCTGTTGTACATAGGGTTGCTATGAGTCAGACACCATCTCCACAGCACCTAACAACAACATCTTTACCAGAGGCTGGCTCAGGGGCATGTACAGCTCTGCCTATTTTCAGAAACTGGAGCTACAACAGAGATGTGAGCAGGTGCTGGGGGGCAGGGGCACTAGAAAACAGAGGAGTTAATCTTCTGGAAGTTCAGAGAAGAGTGAGAATGTGGGACTGTCTGATCTGAACCTTGAACAATGAGTAGGAACTCAAGAAGTGGAGAAGGGGGAGGTGGAATAACTAGAACAAAGCAGTGAGTGGGCCAGTATGAAGTAGAGAAGAACAGGAGCTAGCATTTATCAGCCTCTTGCTAATTACCAGGTGCTGTGCTAGGTGCTTTGCATTGTATTATCTCATTTAATCCTGGCAGCAATCTAAGGAGGTAGGACTGATGAAGGGACTAACATTTGGAGAAAGCAGATGGTTGAACCAGGATTTGAATCAGGTTTGTTTGACTTCAAATTCCATGTGCCTTTTTTTTTTTCACCATGCCAGTGGTTTCCTGAATATATTCTACAAAATTTTTAGGATTCTGAGGAGGTGATTTAAGGACATATTGGATTTTAGTCTCATATTTAAAATATAATCAACAGGCATGGAAATGTGTTATGTAACAAAAAAAGCCTTTCTTCCATATCTGTGCATATTTTTGAATTTCTTATAAATGTGCCCTTGATTAGAAAGACTGCACAGTCTTCTCAGGTCTATGTAAAACTATACTCCCTGCCCACCGCTCTCCATTACAAGGCAGATAGTTCTTCCAATCTGAGAGGGGTGATCCAATGCACATGAGCTTATCCCTTCTTCCTCCAGAAATGTCTTAGTAAGAAACAGTAAACATGTAAGTCCTTCCAAAGAAGGGAAATGGGAGGGTACATCTGTGGACAAGAGAAATCTCAGCAAATCTCTGGAAGAATGGTTTGATACAGGATACAGGATGGACAAAGGAGGCTGCAATCTGGAATGTACATGGCAGAGTTAGCAGCCAAAAAGGGAGTGGACCTACCCATAGAAGCCTGGAGAACCTTAGGACTTTGATAAGCTGGGTACAGTGGAGGGTGGGTTTAGTTGAAAGTCTGCAAAAGGAAAAATGAATTCTTTGACTCTTGTATGCAGACTGCTCAGCCAGACAGGTGTTTGCTCTAGTCCCCATTTTGCCCTTTCTCCCCAAATGGAGGGTCTTCTTTAAGGAAATGAAATTGTCCAAAGAAGATGAGGATAGCTGGGTTTTAAGGTGGCATCCTAGAACAAAGCAAATTTCATTTAGAAGTCTCAAGGGATAAAAGACCAGTGAACTCGGAAACAAAGCTTACTATTCATCTCTTCTTATCCATGTACACAGAACTTCCAGGAAACTTTCTGCTGCTTCATTCTTAAATATGAATGGACAGCCATCAGCCAGAGCTATTTGCGGAAGCCTGAAATATGAACTAGAGAGAGTAAGAAAAACAAACTGGAAATAAGAGGTCTAGGGAAACAGGGATAGTTTATAGGTGGAAGAAAACTTAGAACAGAATTCAAGATACTGTACCTATAAAATGTGAGCAGTGCTATGAAAAAGGAACATTTAGAGATCAAAAGCCTGCAGCTGTAGCCGTGTGGCATCCGATCCCGTCAGATCTCGGAAGCTAAGCAGGGTTGGGTCTGGTTAGTACCTGGATGGGAGACCGCTTGGGAACACCAGAAGCTGTAGGCTTAGGAGAAGGATCCTGGCAAACCCCTCCCAAAAATCAATCTGCCATTGAAAACCCTATGAATAGCAGAGAAGCACTGACAATAGTGTTTCACCTGTTGTACAGAGGGTCACTATGAGTCGGATACTGACTCGACGGCACCTGACAACAAGAGATAAAAAAAGCTGCTGGATAAGTGTACATATATATCATAAAAATTCAGTGGAAATGTTGAAAGTTAAGGCCCAGATAATCTCTCAGAAAATAAAGTAAAAAGGGAAAGAAGTGGAATTTCATTAGAGAAAAGGTAGAGACATAAAAGAGTCAATGTAGGAGGTCCATCCTAGATTAATAAATACTTCAGGGAGAAGAGAGAAAGCAGAGAAGCAAAATTTTCAAAATAAATATTTGAACAGAATTTCCCAGACCAAAACACACTCAAGTCTTCAGACTAGCAGGGTTCATCAAATCCCCAGCAGAAAGAATAACTTGGAAAATGAGATGACTCTAAAATTCCAGAGAGAGAAAAAAGTCACTTATAAAAGAATAAAAATTAGAAAAGTACCAGACTTCTCACCAGCAGCACTGGAAGCCAAAAGGCAATGGAGCGATGTCTTCAAAGTTCTGAGGGAAAATGACTTTCAATTTAAATTCAATACCCAGATAAACTGTCTAAAGAATAAGAAAGTTTATTTGCCACACACATTCCTTCTTACTAAGTTACTTGAACATATGTTGCAGTAAAGCAAAGGAGAAACCAAAAAAGGGGAAAATATAATTTTTTTGTCAGCTTATAAATTAACTTAGTTGGTAGTTTAAATTAATAAGTTGATTGATCAAATGTGTGTTTAGCTCAGTTGTTAGAGTGCTGCTCTGCTTTCTCTGAGGCCCTAGGTTGTATCCCTGTTGTTGTTGTTGTTGTTAGGTGCCGTCGAGTCGGTATCCGACTCATAGCGACCCTCATAGGGTTTTCAATGGCTGACTGTTTCGGGATTGCCTTGGGAGTGGATTGCCAGGCCCTTCTCCCATTTTTGCGGAGCTGGGAATTGAACTGGGGACCTCAGAGACTGCAGTGCAGCGCTCTAACAACTGAGCTAAATCCCAGCCCAGGTTGTATCCCTAGCCCCTCAAAAATGGGAGAAGGACATGACAATCCATTCCTGAAGCAATCCCAAAAAACAATCAGCCATTGAAAACCCCATGAATAGCAGAGAAGTACTGACACAGTGTCAGGTATAGCACAGTGTTGGACAGTGTTTTATTCTGTTGTACGTAGGGTCACTATGAGTCAGACCCAATTCTATGGCACCTAACGTGTTTTCTTGTTGTTAGGTTTATGTATTAGGGTTATGCTAGCACTGTAAAGTAAGCTAAATTTTCTATCCTTTTAAGCTCCAAAAAGTGATTACACAGGGAAAAGTTTCTTCTTGAATGTTTGAGGGGGAACCTTAGATCTTCTTTACAAAGCAATTCTTTAACAATATTTTTCATGTTTTCTTTCAGCATAATTTTGTGACCTTTGTAGTTGGTCATTTTCTGATACTCATTTTTCCTGTTCATTTAAAAGACTCTACCTTTGCCAAGTTACAAAATAAACTCTTTCAGGGTGGTGAGGCAAGTGATGCAATTTTGTTTAACAAGATGAAAACACACCATTACTGAATGGGGTTTCCAGAAAAGCTATTGTTTTCTCGATAAAAAGGGACTGACTTGGTTGTCCCTTTGTCTTCCCTTTCTCCTGCCTGGAATGTGGACAGGATGTCTTGAGGTGTGAGCATGCAGATGGAGTCACTTTCTAAGGATGGTGGAGCAGGACAGAAGGAGCCCTGATCCGTATTGGCATCATGGAGCTTCATGCCCACCCAAAACCGCCTGCCTCTGGATCTCCTGTTACATAAGAAAACCATATCCCTTTGTAGTTTAAGTTACTGATTGTTCAATTTTCTGTTCTTTGAAGCAAAATCACTTTCAGTCGACATGACTTTAAACTTTAGAGCTGCTTCCTGGAACACAGAGGTTTTTAGGTTTTATGAAAAGGTTTTGAGAGAAGTTAAAGCAATTATTGGGCTGGGATTTAGCTCAGTTGGTAGAGTGCCACTCTGCAGTCTCGGAGGTCCCGGGTTTGATTTCTAGCACTGCAAACATGGGAGAAGGACTTGGCAATCCATTCCTGAGGCAATCCTGAAACAATCAGCCATTGAAAACCCTATGAGGGTCGCTATGAGTCAGAAATGACTTGATGGCACCTAACAACAACAACCACCACAACAAAGCTATTATTAAGGGGAACAACTTTCTCCCTTTTCATTTTCTTATCAGCCCATAAATGCAAGAACTGACATCCTCTTGGAAGTGTTGGGAAGAAACTTTTAGACTTGTTTAGTACCCCTGTCACTGGTTCCTCACTCTGAGAAGAGGTATGACCTCTTGGGTTGGAGAGGCTGCAAAAGGGCGCCAAGCGTGCACTGCTCAGCCTGTTCCTGGTGCTCGCTCTGGGACTGACCCGACTTCAAGCAGCGTGTTCTCTCTCTGCCCCTGCCTCCTCCAGACTTGAGCACCGGGGCTGGTCCAAGCCCCTCCTGGGAGGACTTCAATAGTCCAGCTGCTCCACTGTGAGTGGGTGGGTAAGTTCAAATCAGGGGAGAAGAAATAGGAAGCCCATTTGGGCCTTGGGTTTTAGCCACATCCTCCGGTCCATCTGGACCCACAATAAAGCTGACATTTTAATCCCTCCTTGTCTCCTGTGACTATTTCTCAACTGGATCAGAACTTGGAGAAGTGAAGGGTGTGATTAACCAGCACCCACAAAGTTCAACATCTGTTGAATACGTAGCCCTGTTGGGAAAAGCCAAAGTTAGAAGGAAACACTGGTTTAAAAATTCTGATGATTATTAAATAATACTTCTCTAGACTTAATTGTTCACAGGTCTTTTGATCTTACTATAAAATGTGCATTACGTTGTTATTATTAATATTATTATTGTTATTATTGTTGTTGTTGTTGTTATTTTTATTTTTATTTGAAGGTGAGAGCCTGGACTGAGGACAATAGGCTCTCCTTTTGTTCTCCACTAACTCAGTAACTTGCTTTGTGGCTTGGCTTTCCTGGCTTTTAGTCTACCTAGTTATGAGACAGGGCTGGGATTTAGCTCAGTTGGTAGAGGGCCGCTCTGCAATCTCTGAGGTCCCAAGTTTGATTCCCAGCACCACAAAAATGGGAGAAGGATGAGGCAATCCACTCCCAAGGCAATCCTGAAACAATCAGCTATTGAAAACTCTATGAGGGTCGCTATGAGTTGGGACACGACTCCAAGGCACCTAACAACAACAACAGTTATGAGACAAAGAGTTTAGACAATATGAATGACGGAAGGCATCCAAGCTAGGATCTTCTTTCATTCATTCAACATTTTTTTTCTTGAGTGCCTGGATTGTTGAGTGTTGTGCTGGAGGCTGGTTGTACAATGCTGTGCAAAATGAACATGGCCCTGGCCATCTTGGAGTTTAGAGTCCAGTGGGAGAGAAGACATTATACACACACACACAAACACACATACACGAATGACTGATTACAGGAATTTCATTCTTTTAATCAAGACAATTATAACAAATGGGAAATTGGATTGGAAACACATCCCTGCTAGTTCTCACTTACCTACACTCAGGGAAAACCCTACTGGTTCGTCCAACAGCTACACATGATGGTGGTACTGCTGATGCAGCCCTGTCCTGGCCACTGTGCTCAAGAAAACATAACAGAAACTTCCAAAGGGCTGGAATTTCACGTTAGAAAAGAAAAAGTCTAAGTATTATTTTTAAAGTTCCAAATAAAAAATCGTACTTTCTACAAAAATTGAAGCAATACAGAAAAAAATTCAAAATTTCTTTTTTTCCTCCATGTTCTCTTGGAAACTAGCAACAATGGGTAGATACATATCCTTCTACTTAATTGGAGGCTCTAGGAAGGCAGGGATGGGGTCTGCCTTATTCATTCTTGTATCTCTGCTCTCTGAGCGCCCAGTAATATTTGTTAACTGAATGGATGATTAAGTAACAATTATACATAAAAACTCATATACAGCATTATCCATTTATTTATTCACCTACAACCATCTGCACCTAACAACAACAACAACATATCACATGGTGTCTGATCTCGGAATCTAAGCAGGGTTGGGCCTGGTTAGTACTTGGGTAGGAGACCACCTGAGAATACTGGGTGCTGTAGGCTTGGGAAAAGGACCTGACAGCCCACTACCAAAACAATCAGCCATCAAAAACCCTATGAATAGCAGAGAAGCACCGACAATAGTGCCAGAAATAGCACAGTGTTGGGTAGTGTTTTGTCTGTTGTACAAAGAGTCACTATAAGTCGGACCTGACTCAATGGTACCTAACAACATAGTTTTTTTCTTAAAGATTAAAGAGAGCTGTGCCATATATGTTTATTTTTTATTTTTTATTTATTTTTTAAAAATTTTGCATCTTGCTTTTTTTCCTTTTTTCATTTGAAAATCCATAATGGGATCCCTCCATGAACTGAGTTCTAATTTATCCATTTCCCTTGTTGTGGATTGAATATTGCCACTCCCCCAAAGAGTATTTTGAAGTCCTAATCTCCGGTACCTGTATATGTGACCTTACTTAGAACAGGGTTTTTATAATGTCATCAGGTTAAGGTGAGATCCTTCTCGATTAGGGTAGGGGTCCTAATCTAACATGACTGGTGTCCTTATAAGAAAAGGAAAAGAAACAGACACAGGAGAATGCCATGTGATGACAGAGGAAAAGGCTGGTGTGAAACAGCTGCAAGCCAAGGAATGCCAAGGATTGAGTGCCACAATCAGATGCCAGGAAGAGGCAAGGAAGGGCTTTCCCCAGAGTCTCAGGCAAAGCCTGACCCTGCCAACACCTTGATGTTGGACTTGTAGTCTTCAGAATGGTGAGACAATAAACTTCTATTGTTGAAAGCCACCTCGTTTGTAATATTTTATGGTATGGCTAGGAAATAAATCTACTCTTAAAGAATACTTAGGTTACTTCCAATGTTGAGCTATAATTGTGACAACTGCTAGCATTTTCTGAACTGCATGGCCTGTTTGGAGAGGGAAGCCTTAGGATTTTGTTCTTTTTTTCCCCAGGAAACCCTTGGAGCAATCATGACCCCAACCTGGGGGCTTCAGCCTCAACTCCTAACCTAGGCCAGGCTGCCAGCTGAAATACAAGGTAGCCAGGTCATATTTGAGAGATATTAGTTGCTTATTTGAAATGCAAATCTAATGGGACTTCTGTATTTGCTAAATCTGGCATCTTAAATCCTCCGTCTGTGGGCAACCCACACTGTACCGGAAGGAGCACCAGGATCTTGGGTTTCTGCTTTGTGACTGCTGGGGAAGATCTTCTCTAGCTTTGGCTCCTTGACTTTTCTCTAGGAATCTGATTGTTCCCTGTGGAATCTGGATGTCCTGCAGCTCCCACATCCCCCAGAACCCAGCTGCGCCTCTCTCCTGCCCACACTGACATCAGGAGCAACCTTCTCCTGCCTTCCCCACCCCTTGCTCTAGCAGTTCCTTTTCACCTCCCTTCAGCCCGCCTCCTCACTCCTTTTCACTCCCACTGGCTTTAGAAGAGGCAGGTGGATCTGGCCAGCAGGAGCCCATAGGACAGAACCAGCTCATGGGTCCCAGATGTACCCAGCAGGACAGGAGAGGGAACGGCCCTGGGAGAACCTATGACCGCAGAGGGCAGTGCCTCTCAAACTTGCCCTATTAAAAAAAAAAAAATCCCTGGACTCCTTAAAAATGCTATTCTTGATTGGCATCTGACATGTCCAAGGAAGGGCGTGACAAGAATCGGAGGACCTGACCTTCTCTGCAAGAAAACATGTGCAGGTCAAGGTATCTAGGCTGAGCAGGAACCAGGCAGGTGAGACATGGTGGTGGGGAGGAACCCAGGGGAGGAAGGAAGTCAAGAGGGAAGAAAGGAAGAAGAGTCTGGCGTGGCTGAGGCCAGACAAGAAGTGGTCATGTTGGATCGTGGAGAGCTAAGAGAAGAAAGGGCTGAACTGAGCTGGAGAGAGAAGATGAGTCCACATTGTTGGGCTGGTTAAGAATTCAGCCTCCAAAGCAATGAGAATGGCCTCGGGGCAGGAACCCATCTAGCCTCTTCTGAAGGTGAGCCCAGATTTGCCTCCCTTCTCTGATGCTTGGCTTCTGGAAGTGTCCACATGGCATCCTCCTCCCCCAGCCTGTGTAATCTGGCAAAGAGCCACTCACTCATTCAGGGGCTTTCTGTGAAGTCTGGTGAAAATCCATGCTCTATGGGGGCCAAGGGGCAGAGAGACGGCAGCTTGTGAGAAATCAGTTTGGCCTTTACCAATAGATTTAGAAAATTTCCATATTAGACAAGTGACTTTAGCAAATATTGTTTTTGTTATTGAGAAGATGCTATAAATGTTCAAGTATGTGGTAGGCATACCACACATCCTTGTGAGATCTCTCCTGAGTGTGGGCTGGACCTAGTGACTTGCTTCTAACGAATAAAACATGGCAAAAGTGAAAGATGTCCCTTTTAAGATTAGACCATAGGAAACTGGGACTCCCATCTTGATCTCGTTCATTCCCCATCACTTTTCTCTTTTATTTGCTCTGATCAAGCCAGCTGCCATGTGGGGGCCAGCCCCATGAGAGGCCAGTGTGCCAAGGATCTGAGGGAACACGCAGTGAGGAAATTGAAACTTTTAGTCCAACATCCCATGAGGAACTGAATCCTGCCAACAACCATGTGAGAGCACTTGGAAGTGGATCGTTCCCTGGTAGAGGCTTGCGAGGTCTGTGGTCCAGCTGACACCTTGATTGCTGCTGGCAGAGACTGCAGTGGAGGAGTTGGCTAAGCTGCATCTGGATCCATCAATTATAGAAACAATGAGATAATAAAAGTCCTTGTTTAGGACACTAACCTTTAGGGTACTTTGTTACACAGCTAGTTGTTGTTATGGCTGTTAGGTGCCTGTCAAGTTGGTATCGACTCATAATGACGCTACAGTACAACAGGTGAAACACTATTGCCAGTGCTTCTCTGCTATTCATAGGGTTTTCAATGGCAAATTGATTGGGAGGGGGTTGCTGGGTCCTTCTCCCAATTGTTATGCAGCAGTGGGTAACTAATATAAAGTATAATTTGGGAAAGGCAGCCATACCTGGATTACCCTTCCACACACATTTTCATAATTTGAAGTCTTTTCTTATCACTTATCATTATGGGGGCAGATATCATAGGTCAGGGAACATGGTCTGTGTGTGTTTAATCAGAAAACAGAAAACATGCCTGTTATTGTAACAGAACCGTATTATTTAGTAATCAGTACAGCATGGAAGGTGAAAATAACCAATAACCCATAATCAAAAGAGCTCTTAGAAAATCCTGTATATCGTTAGGACCTGAGGCCTTGGCAATGAGAAAGCTAAGAATTATTAGGTTGTTATTGTCACATTCCATTTCTCTTCTAGCTCTTGGGGCATTGGAGATTAAGGTTCTATTTTGGATATGAATAGAGATTCTCTCTCTCTCTCTCTCTTTCTCTGGCTCGCTCGCTCTCTCTTCTCTGATGAGAATGATTAGTTAAATGAGCGAGTTAGGTGGGAGTGTGGTGGTAAGCTGTATAGTAAAAGCATTTTCCACATTCCCATCACAGCCCTCCAGCTGCGGTTTCCCAGGCTTGATTGCCTATTGTGTGGATGTCCCAGTTTACAAAACCACTTCCCTATTTTGGTTCCCAGCTTTTGACCTTTAAAGAAAGACTTCAGTGCACGTATTTGTGCAGATAAAATTTGGCTTCCATTTGAATTGTTTCCTTGGAATGAGTCCCCAGGAATGAGATTATTAGGTCAAAGGGGGAGGAAGAGCTATATGCCTTCTGCTAGGAATCGCTTTATTGCTTACTAAAGACATTAGACAAACTCAACAGCAACAATATACAGCATATGCCAGGTCAGCTTCAGGGTACCACGTTATTTGCACCTAGGAAATCAGCTTTCAGGTCCTTCCTAGACTACCCGAAAGGACTTAGAGAAGGAAATGGAGTCTAGCATATAGAATCCTAGACCCAGAGGTAGGATGTCAGGAAGTTCAAGCTCCAGGGAGCAGAATAAGCAGCGAGCAGCTTGAACTGGAGACACCAGATCCTGAGTTGGAATTCCGGCTTCATCATTGATTCCATAGAGATTCCATCTCTAGCCCTGTTTCTCATCTCCTCTGAGTTTCCAAAAAGAACACCCAGGCTGTGGCTCCCTAGATTTTCCTGGGGACCTTTGTGTTTCTCTGAGGCCATATGGTGGTAATCTTGGGCTTGAGACCTTGAGTCTGATGGTCTTTGGATGCCCCCTTGTGGACAGCAGGTTTTAGCTCTCTCAGCTAAGGGAAAAACCAGACCTGCATGCATGCAGGAGTGTGTGCGTGCGTGTGTGTGTGTGTGTGTGTGTGTGTGTGTGTCTTGTTGTTAAGTGCTGTTGAGTCAGGCCCAACTCATAGCGACTCTATGTACAATAGAATGAAACATTCCCTGACACTGCGCCAGGCACAGTGATCTTTTTTATGTTTAAGTCCATTGTTGTAGCCACTGTGTCAATCTATCCAGTTGAGGTTCTTCCCACTCTCCCAAACATGATGTCCTTCTCCAAGGATTGGTCCCTCCTAACTATATATTCAAAATATGAAAGTCACAGTCTATCCATCCTTGCTTCCAAGGAGCACTCTAGTTGCACTTCTTGGACAGATCTGTTGTTTTTTTTGTCAGTCCACGGTATATTCAATATTAATAATTCATAAGCACCATAATTCAAAAGCATCAATTCTTCTTCTGTCTCCCTTATTCAATGTCCAGCTTTTACAAGCACTGCCTGTCTTAAGGTGAGGAAAAGGTGGGGGAGGCCTCTGTTTCCAGATAGAACAGGAAATAGCACGTCATGGCATCTTCCTCACTGGCCGCCAAGGGATGAGTCTACAGACTCTATACACTTACACGTATACACGGATGGGAGCTGCACATGTGGGCATGTGCATCTGTGTGAGGATGGGTGTAAACACCCGATGCCACTCTTGAAAGCACTATGTGTACCTGAGGCCATTATCACACAGCACGTACAATCACTCCATTTACCCATTTGCTAATTCAGTTCACACATAGTCATTGAGTGCCTGCTGTGTGCCAAGTTTCCTAAGGTCTGGGGAAAGGACAGTGACCAAAACAGAATCCATTTCTGTCCTCTTACTGTCTAGCAGGTAAGACAGACAGGTGAGTACACCACTGCATTCCAGAGGGGTGGCAGCGATGCTGTGGGACAGAGGGTAGGATCCTGGAGCTGAGCCATGACACTGGTGTTCTGGCCCCTCCCCAGTTTTGTTGTGGAGGTGTTAGTATACTGTGGTGAGCTTTGTGTAGTGCAGGCTCTCATCACAACTCATTGAGTGAGGACCTTTCCGAGTTTCCTCTTGGCTTAACCTGGGGGGTTTGGTCGCAATACCCACACTTTCTATCAACTTGGATGTTTTCTGATCTTTTATTCCCTAGCCTGAGGAATTCTTTTTCTTCCACTTTTCAGTCATGCTCACCCCTTTCCCTGAAGAAATGGAAACCAGACTGTGTGGTTTGAGCAGGAAAATATCGCTCTGCTCATGCAGCATGTGCATGCACACTTCTCCACTCCCACCCCTGCCCTGCTGGGAGCCGCCAGTTGCCCAGGCCAGAAGGAGCCTTTGCAGGAGGAGTGGGATGCAGGGGCTGAGTGGTGAGGACTCCACAGACTGAGTGAGCTCTTTTTATGCTTGACCACTTAGTAGGTCATTGTGGGAGGTCACTGAGCTTTTCAGAGCCTGCTTCCAATTCAGCTGGGTACATGTCACCTGGAAGGGCCTCTGTGGTGATCAGAGTGGACATAGGAGAAGTGCCCCCATCTCTATGCAGGACATAGCTGGATCTCAGAAAACAAAGGCTAAAAAGCAATACTAAAAGGCAATTACATTTAAAAATACCTACTGTGGGTAAGATGCTTGTCTCAGCAGGGAGGAAGGTGTGACCAGAATACCACGCTGCCCTTGATGATGACAACAGACTAGGGACGATGTCAGAGGTATACCAAATGCACCATAGGTAACTAGGCACTTGGTTCCAGCTAGTATACAGCTTATTTCCTGGGTAATTTTGGCCAAGTGACTTAACCTTAATATGTTTTAGTTTTCTTATCTGTGAAACGGGGATAGTAGCTCCCTCATGGAAGTGCTATGAAGATTAATGGAGACAGTGAGTGTAAAAGGATAGCTCATTGGATATAGGAAGTGCTTCCTAAATTGTAGCTTGTGTTGTTCAGGATTGGTTCATCAGTGTAACAAACAAGCCCAAGAATGTATAATGGCCTAGAGACAATAGAGTGTTTCTTGGTTGTATTACACTTTTGCGTCACTGTGACAGAAGGCCTGACACAAACAACTTAAGGAAGGAAATATTTCTTTTGGCTCACAGTTTCAGAGGGCTCAGTGCACAGTTGGTTGGCCCAATGCATTTGAGCTGAACATCATGGTGACAGGAGCATGTGGTAGAGGAGAGTTGTTCACATCATGGCAGACCAGGAAGCAGAGATAGGTCATAGGATGAAGGCAGGGATAATAAATCCCCAAGGACCTCACTCAGTGACCTACTTCCTCCAGCCAGGTCCCACCTCCTAAAGTTTCCACAACTTTCCAAAATAGTACCACGAGCTGGAGACCAAGGGTTCAAATCCACGAGCCTGTGGGAGACAGCTCATATTCAACCCATAACATCAGTCTAAGGAAATTCCACATAGGCAGTGGAGCGTGTTCAGAGACCAGGTGGCTGCCAGACCTGTCACCTTCCAAGATCATTTTTGCCATTGGTATCCAGCTAGTGGATGGGGAAGAGAGAGTGAAGGTACATCACTTTTTTAACAGTCTTGGTCCAGAAGTGTCACTTCCTCTTGCATTCCATGGGTGAGAACTGGTCATATGGTCCCATTTTAATGCCATGTGGGCTGGGAAATATGATCCTTGCCTGGGCAGTGGCTTCCCAGTGTCAACCCTAAATACCATGAAGGGAAGCAGGAGTCTTTGGTAGACAAAGATAGTTACTGTTATTTTGGGGGCTATTTCCATCCAGGGTAGAGTGTCACAAGCACTGGGTAGGGAGGCAAAAGAATGTGCAAGCAGGCACATTCTTGCCCCTAGAATCGGGGCAAGAGATGATGTATTCTGACCTGGGGGAATCAGACAGCACTGCTCAGGATGGTGGAGAGAGGCAGGATTTCCACAGGGTGAGACAGCAGGGAGGACAGGTCACTGGGAGTTGAGGGATTCACATGAACAGAGACAAGAGGCAGGAAAGTGCAGGCTGGGGGAACCCAAGGCCGGAAGGGGTGGAGAGGTGTGTGGGCGGTCCACCAGGAAGGCCTGGAATGTCAAGATAAGGGAGTGGAAATTGGGAGTCACGCATGATCTTCATGTAGTGGAGTCCAGGAGGGTGGGTGGTCAGGGGACAAAGAAACAAGAAATGGGCGAAGGGGAAAAGAAGGAGAAAAAGAGGGGGTGGGGGAGAACCTGAGATCACTGCCGAGAGGCTGGGAGGAACAGGGGAGACAGAGGAGGATGGGAAGAAGGGGCTTTGACTGACCCAAAGGCTCCCCAGCTCCCCTGGGACTCCGTTGTCACCTGGCAGCCTCCTTGCTGGAGGCCTGCCCAGTTGAGGCCCAGCTCTCCACAGCCCTGCATGCAGGGAGAGGCCTTATCTCCCCTCTCTGCTTTGTTCTTCCTCCAGGAAGGAAGTGGCTCCAGATGCCGTGGGCGGGACATTCTTTGGCTCTGTTTGCTGTTCACAGATTTCTCCTGATTCCCAGGGAGAGAGAGAGCTGGCATCTTGAACCAGCCTAGGAGAGGGCAGAGTCTTGCTCAAGAACACCCAGCACTCCAGGAAGGCAAGAGTCACCTTATGAGCCATCTCAGCCCTCTGGGTGCAAAAGACCCCTCCAGAGTGAGGCTGGAGCAACAGTTCCACCTGGGCCTGCTGGCACCTCCTATGTGCCTGTGACAGGTACAGGAGAAACCCACCAAGGTTACAGTAGACAGAGGGCATGAGATGGTACTTAGTGAGCCACAAGCACAGACCCATGGAGAGTGAAAGAAAGGAGAGTTCACATTAAAATATTGCTTGTGGGGGGAGGGGGGGCGCATGACACTTGTAATGGCTCATGAAGAAGAAACATTGGCCTGACAGGTGACATAGAATTCTGATGACTGGGACAGTATTTCAGGGGGAAAAAGGTGGACAGGAAGGAAAATGCAGGCTTATTAGGGGAACATGAATCAGTCCAGTTTGGCTGAAACATGAGTGAGTGGGATCCTGGGGTGCTGAGGCGGGGTTGGGGGCTGATGGAGGAGGGAGCTTTGACTTTCATTGGCCGAGAGCCTTGCAAGGCTTTTGAACAGTGGAAGGATTGGAAGGTACGCCAGGGACTCCTCTTGATTTGGAACTCAACTTACCAGCTGCCTTCACCCTGTTGTGTGACCCTCCAGCCTTCAGGGCAGTGTAGAGTTAGTCCCTGTATTCAGGGGCCAGACAAGTCAGTGGCATGAGGAATGTGCCTCTCTTGGAAGTCTGCATTCTGACTATATACTGCCCGAAAGTTTGGTTTCAAATGTAAGCATAAACACACACCAATAATAAACATATCTCCCCAAAGCATTATCATATAAAATTTTGCTTTATGTCTAGATATTTTTAGAAAAAGTTCATTCTTTGGCTTCATTGTTGGGAAGGATTCATAGTTCATTTTAAGCTTTATATTGTTGTTGTTGTTAGGTGCCATCGAGTCAGTATCAGACTCATAGCGACCCTCATAGGGTTTTCAATGGCTATTTCGGGATTGCTTTGGGAGTGGATTGCCAGGCCCTTCTCCCATTTTTGCGGTGCTGGGAATTGAACTCAGGACCTCAGAGACTGCAGCGCAGCGCTCTACCCACTGAGCTAAATCCCAGCCTACTTAAGGTTTATATATGCACCCCAAATGTTACTCTTGTGCAAATGCATTGTAATTATTTTAATAGACTATGTGGCTACTTCTCAAGATGCTCTATTAAACCAATTACTCATTAAAAAGAAAGGAATCAAATCAGGTTCACTGTGGTTCTGGGAAAATATCAAAGGAAGAACCAGAGAGATCTGCCCACCCTCCTTCATCAGCCTCTGGCTGTGGGGCCTGGGTATGTTAGTGAACCTTTCTTTTTTGTTGTTGTTGTACTGGGGGTTGAACTCAGGGCCTTGCGCTTACATGCTTTGCAAGCGCTGGACCACTGAGTTGCTGCCTCCAGCCTTTTTTTTTTTTTTTTTTTTTACTTTTGAGACAAGGTCTCCCTAAATTATGCAGACTGCCTCTGGTCTCAAACTTGTGATCCTCTTGCCTCTGCCTCCTGAGCCGCTGGGATTACAGGCGTTTGCCACCTCGCCCTAGTGAACTTTTCTGAGCCTTGATTTCCTCAATGTGACATGGAATAATAGTACCGCAGGGCGGATTATCGATTTAGTCCTGCTGATGGCTCAGCCCTTGTGGGGGGTGGGGAGGTAGGGAGTGCTGCCTCTCATCCTTCTGGTTGGGAGCCTAAAATATCTGGCAGAAGCCTCCTCAATCTCCTCAGGCCTCGCTGGCTCCTTAGACTGCCTTCCTGCCCACCTGGAGGGATGGTTATGGCCCCAGGGTCAGTGCTATTCTGGCCACTGTCACATTACAGACCACCCAGTCAGGCTGGCAGGAGCTCTGCAGCTCCAGAGGCTGTGGGCCCCTGGGAGTGATGGGCTTGACAAAAGGGAGTCCTGGAGGAGGGTCCTGAGGCCATGCTGGCCCAGTGGGGCTTGGCAGGGGATAGCTGGGCAGGAATCCAGGTCATCAGGAGGTGCTCCCGGGCTGGTATGCCATCTTCCTTCCCTTTTGTTGGTCTTCCCTGGGAGGAGAGTGGGGAAAAGCCAGGAGGAAGGGCATGTCTGAGCCCCCACGTTCTCTACTGGCCTTGGGAGGAGACCTGCTGGACTTATGGCCTCACTTCTCCAGATCTAGCTGGCAGGAGGAGGAGCAGACCCATCTTGGTTTTAATCCTGGCTCTGTTGCTCCTTGACTAGGTGAAGTTGTGTGTGCTATTGATTTCTTCCAGCTTCAGTTTCTTTGACTGTAAAATGGGAATCATGACAGCAGTGTTGTGAGAACTGGATGAGGTAATGGTTATAGAGTTAGCATAGGGACCAACACATATTAGAAGTCCAGTAAATATCAGTTTCCCTCCCTCCCCTATTCTCCCTCCCTTCTGCCTGCTTCCCTCCCTCCTTTCCTTCTTCCCTCTTCCTTTCTTCCTTCATTCTGTTCTGGGGAATATGATGGCTACTTGAGGGCGGAGCCCTGAGATGGGAGACGAAGATGGCGGCAGCCCCACCCTCATAGAACCCTTCAGGATCCCAGGCCAAGAGACAAGGGGACAGCAGGACAATGGTGACCTGATCCCTAGGCCCAGCCTCGAGCCAGGAGAGGGGTTTCATTGCAGCAAGGGATCACCTCTGAGACAGGCTTCTCATTACTCCTTGCTCTTGGGTCCCACTGAGGCTGGGACCAGTGGGGGTGGCCAGCAGGGTAGGGCAAGGGTTGGAAACTAGCTGGCCCTGAGCTTTTCCCTTCCTGTGGACCAGTGTCTTCTGTGAAAACCCAATAGTCCCAGCCCACTCTCTGCCAGCAACTGAGAAAGAGCCAGTAGCTAGTTCACACTAAATGTTAATAGCAATAAATGAATCAATGCTATTCACACCGAGGGGTGTTGATAGCTGGTAATGGCTTTCAGGTGACAGCTGCCTTTAGGACAGCTCAACTCCTCCCTGCTGGGCCAAGGGCTCAGCTGAGTATAATCTGAGGCAGGAGGTGGGCCCCAATTTGGGTTCTATTTTGAGGGGTTCTGGAACCTTGATAACCAGAAGACACAAGCCAAGGGTCAGGGTCAGGGTCAGGGGCAGGTATAACGAGAGTGCAACAGCACCTTCCTGACCATCAGTTCTTAGAGGGTGGGTGAGTCAGGTGGCTTTAAAAGTTTAGGTCTGACAGAATGAAACCTGCACAGGTCCATTGATGCCCCTGGCTCCAGGGAAGCCAGAGTCTGGGAGGTGGGGTGGTGGAGGCCTTGGTGGGGAGGGGTATGGCATGGAGCTTCTCCATGCCCTGGAGAGGCTTTGCATCCTACTATTAGTGCAGGCAGCTAAGTGGCAGGTTTTACTGCACCGACCTCTTGGACCCTTAGAACTCTTTTGGCTACAGGGAAAAGGTAATGGAGGCCAGGCCAGGCAGGTTGCAGCTTCTCTTGGGTATAGCTGGCTAGATTTTGGGATAGAATGTAGCTGTTAAGAACCCAGGTCTAGGCTGAGCCCCATGTGGGGATGCAGCACTGAGTTTCAACCTTACTGGGCTAGGAAGGACCTGGAGACCTATTAGGATCCAGTTTCTGATCCCATGGGCTCATGGCCTGCATTTTGCATAAGCTCCAGGTGACTGGAGTTTTTGCCGGGCAGGACCACGGTCTGAGGAGGAGGGTGAGTAACTGGGAGTGTTGAGGCCCAGGATTCTGAGCAAGATGGTTTCCTGGCTGTGACCTCAGGGGTCCCCTCTGGCCCCGACTGTGAGTAGGTGGTGTCACATTTGCGGGAGCTCATCCAAATGCTGCCCTACTATGTGCTGTCCCAGGTCAGCTGAGGAAGGTGGCTGCCCTTTGATGAGGACTGAATATAAGAATAGTCATCAACCACTGAGAACTTAATGTGAGCATCATATCAATTACAGGTGGCAGAATCTGGCCCGTACATGTTTTTGGGGCCCACCTCAAGTTTGGAGACCATTTGGAGGTGGGCATCATCGGTTTATGTGGCAGACAGTTCCACCTCTCAGGCCCTTTGCAGGGATGAGGGGCTCACTAATCCCTTTCTTGGTGCCATCTCAGTGCCAGGACCCAGGGACAAAGCAGACACTTCATAGAGAATTAGACATGCTGAGGGCACTGTCCCCCGCCAGGGGAGGCGCGTCACATCTCAGCGCCCCTGCAGTGCAGGGTCAGGGAACTCAGGCCTCCAGCCAACCGCGGGTAAACACTGAGCTTTGCACCCAAGGAAGCTCCCTCCCGGGGCTGGGTTCCTGTCAAGGAGACAGAGAAAGTTTCCTTGTCTGTGTGTGTGTGCGTGTGTGTGCATGTGTGTGTGTGTATGAGAGAGAAAGAGCACGAGTGAGCGTGAGCAAGCGCACGTGCGAGTGAGCACACGCTGCTGGTGGTGCCCTATCGCCTTTTCCGCTTTACAGTAAATGGGGTCAGTGGTTTGACTGTTGTCATTAACTGCAAGTTGCAATAGGCTGCTGTGGCTTCAAATGAGTGCCAGGTGGGAAAATGAGGTTTGGACCCACCAGGCTACGGGGTCTCCAGAAAGCAGTGGAGACAATTGCCCATGTGGGGAGAGGATGCTGCCCACAGTGCCGTGTTTCCCTTCCAGCATCCTTCTCAAGGTCCTTCCTCTCCTCTTTGTCTCACCACTTGTCTGGATGTGAAGCCTCCCTTGGTGGATGCTGCAGAGTAAGGAGTCTGTGGCTGAAGAGGAGGCTGTCCCCTGTGGCTCCCGGCACGGCAGGGGATGGGGGTCAGGAGTGTGGAGAGCTACAGAGTTAAATCAGGGTGGAACTCTTCCCGCAGGTAATAATAACAGTAGCAAGGGCTTCTCTTCTGAGCACTTTCACACTGATGTCCTCACCTTGCCCACAATGGCAAGCGTGAGAGCAGGTGTTACTGTCACTGCCTCATGTTGCTGATGACAGTGGAGAGAAAGTGAGAGCACAGGAGCTAGTTCAAAGGCATCCCAAGTCCCATCCTGGCCCCTGAGTCCCTTTCTCAGGCTCCTGACGGCCCTGGGCCCCCAGCCTTGGGGCTAAAGAGAAACCCAGCTTGTGTTCCTTGGGTATGGAAGCAGGGGCAGCTCTGGTAGCCACCATATTGGAACCCAAGCGGGCTGAGCTGGGTGTCTGGACTCTGGGTCTGTCATAGGCTGCCATCAAGGTATCAGGTGGGGCATCAGCTGGGGCCTCAGTCATCTCAAAGCTGGACTGGAGGAAGGTCCTGGCAGCCAGACCGAAGCTGGATGGGTAGGGGACTGGAGCAGCACGTCCTCTGGCCTGGGCAGCCCCTCCTCCCTCTTCTCACTCTGTCTTTAAAGTGCACATTGCCTTGTTCCCCAAGTCCTCCTGGCTCTGCTTGTGCTGCCCAGGCTGTTTCCTCAGAGGCTCAGATAACACAGGCTGATGATCCGAGCTGAGAGCCTCAGCCGCACCCCCAGCTATAAATCATCTGTTACCCATCACCAGCCTGGGGCCTTCTCCTTCCCTCCCACTTCTTCCTGGAAATGAGCACGGTCCCCCCCCACTCCCCATCTCCCACCCCCAGGCCTCCCTCAGGGAGGTTCAAGGACAGTCTCTGGCTTCTCCTGCCTCCTGGGCAGCCCCCTGTAGAAGGGAGACAGGGGCTGGTGGCTATGGCCTTCTGGGAGGCCCTGATGGGAAAATAGCACAGACCTGACCCCTGTAGGTCAGCTCAGCCACCCATGCTGGATTCGGCCCTGAAGAGCAGTTCGCAGCAAGGTTATGAGGCTGACGTTGTGCAGAATGTGCTGGAAATTACAGACTGCCTGGGAGGGAAAAACAACCCGGGGTTTCAGTTCCTATGGCAACAGCATCTATTTGCAGAGGTGTCTGCGTCAGAACCTGGGACCCTGTGCTTGGGGGTTGGGGTGGACATTGGAAGGTCATCTGTTTACTGTCTGGCACTGTTCCAGGACAGTGTCTGCAAGGGTGCCCTTACCTTCAACCATGAAAGAGGTCTTCCCCACAGGGACCTCTGCCTGGGCAGGTCTCTGTCAGTGCAGGGCTTTAAACTTGTAAGTCAAGGGTATGAGAAGACCCCAAATTTACCATTTATACATTTATTCTGCAAAGGTTTTTGATCTATGTTATGCCAGCTACTGGGGTAGGTGAGCAAGCAGGAGTTGATCTGTACCTGCCAAGTCTGGTGTCTCAAGCCTTCCTTTTATGGAAAGGACTGTGCTCAGATGGGGCACGGTGGAGACCTGATGGGGGTCGAGTGACAACGGATCACATGGGCTCAGCAATGACATCTTCCCTCATTCTGTAACCAAACCAAGTGACTCCTGTCCTCATGTGTCAAGGGGGTCCTATTCCTACCTCTCACCATGCAAATGAGTCCTAAATTGCCAAGCATAGTGCCCACAGGAGAGAGGACCATTCCTGCAATTGTAATGGAGTGGTGTCTGTGGGGCTTTACACTCTCCTCTACTTCACAGGTTCCTAAGAGTTCTACATCCACTACCTCATCAGTTGGTAGAGCACTACTCTGCAGTCTCTGAGGTCCTGAGTTCGATTCCCAGCACTGTAAAAATGGGAGAAGGATGTGGCAATCCACTCCTGAGGCAATCCTGAAACAATCAGCCATTGAAAACCCTTTGAGGGTTGTTATAAGTCGGACACAACTCAATGGCACCTAACAACAACAACCTCATTCAGTGAAATTCTCTCAAACATCACAGATCTTTTCATATGGGGAATCTGAGGCTGAGGAGAAGGTTTTTGTCCAAGTCATATGGATGATAAATGGTGAAGCCACTGTGGAAATTGGGACCAGACCCCTTGTGTTGCCTCTTCCTCCCTGGCAAGGGCCACCTGGTGACCAGACCTCCCACTCTAGTTGGCTTCCACCTAATCTGCTGCTCCCCCCACCCTGTGGAATGGGAACTATCTGTAAGCTGGTGAGATGGAGGTGGAGTGGGGCATGGACTGTGCTGTATCTGTTCTCTTAGATGCTGCCTATCAGAAAGACCACAGGCCCCAATGCTGCTCACCCAAGTCATTTAATTCCTCAATGCCTCAGTTTCCCTCTCAGTAAATCAAGAGGGTATATGTTTGGAGGTCTGAGTGACCTATGCCCTCATAAGAATTCTAATGAAATCCAGTTTCCTGTGGGTGGCCACTCAGGTGGCCTTTCCTCCCTCCTCTGTGGGTGACTGTAAAGGGAACAGGGCATGGTGGCACACTCCTAACAATTGATTTGTTTTTGTTTTCATGAGGCAAGTTCTCCCTATGTAGCCCAGGCTGGTCTTGAGCTTCAGATCCTCCTGCCTCTGCCTCTTGAGTGCTAGAATTACAGGTGTGCACAACAATGCCCAATTGAATAGGTTTGTTCTTTGGGGAGGTGGTCATTCCTTAAGCATCTGGTATGGCCTAATTGAATGTTCCGTCCTCAGGGAAGGGACAGAGCCTGGAATAGTTATATATAGGGAAGCTTAGGATAGTGGGTAGAGGGTAGAGGAGGAAGAAGAAGGTGCAGGCTTTAGGGAACAGCTTGGCTTGGGGCTGGGGCTGTGGGATCAGGAGCCAAAGGATGTTGAAGGTCCCTGAAGAGAGGGTGGGTCATGACCTACAGCCACCTCCCATGCTTGCCTCTTATGGGAAGTGAGAGGAGAAGACGGGAAATAAACACATTCTGAATGCCTGCCGTTAATGAGGGGGTCTGGAGTTTCTGAACCATGAATTGGATTGCAAGGCCTAACAAGGACACAAGCTGTTGAACGCTGGGAAAACCCAGGAGGCGAGGCCGCAGCACCCATGCCTACCACACAAGCCTGCAATGTAGACAATGTTTTCTCATTCTGCGGAGGAGCAGGCTGAGGCTAGGCGAGTTCAGTGGCGTGCCCAAGGCCACCTAGCTAGTGAATGGAGGAGAGGATCTTTCAACTGCCTCTCTGCGGGTGGGTGGCATGTGATTGTGCAGGAGGACAGGAACATTGCCATTACTTCTGTGGGTATAGACCTCCTAAGTTCTCTTGGGTCTGCTGCTCGGGCTGGCTCTCCTGGAGACTCAATTCTTGCTCTGCCAGCTCTTTCTTGCTGTCTGTTTCTTTCTCGAACCCATAACCTGTTTCTTTTCCATAGATCTCTGCGCTTTCCCAGCTTCCCTTTTCCTTCTAGTTGCACATGCTGGGTTGGTTGGTGAGCCCAAGGCCCATGAGAGAGAATGGCAGTGGCTGTTGAGGATGTTTGGGAGGAGGAACCAGATCCCTCCATGCCCTCTCCTAAGTGCCTTGTTCCGCTGGCCCCAAGGTCAAGTCAATCTAATTGTGTCAATGGGCTGCAGGTGAGCTGCTCATGCCTGAGCCCTGGTGTGGGAGCCCATGCCCCTTCTGACATGCATGCTACTGCACATGTGCACGAGGCAACTGCTGCCGTGTGGGTACTGCGTGCGTGGGCAAGCATGTGTTTGTACTTCTCTGTGTGTGTAGCGAATGTGCTCTTGCACATCAGTGTTTCTGTGCTTCTTAAGCACATTGCAGTGCACGCCTACTCATGAATGGATCCCAGCAGGTCGAGCTCCAGAACTGGTGCAAGAGGACAACACCAGCCTCCTTGTTTAAAAAGTACCGAGAACTTCAAAAGGGAGGCAGCAAAGCACTTAAAGCACATGTGGTTCCTTTGTGTGCCGGCCCCCCGTCACTACATATGGGGCAGCCCTTGAAGCCAGTTTTGTATTTAGCAAGTGTCCTACTTGCGTATTTGCGGGTGTGCTAGTTGTGCAATGTGTGTGTGTGTGTAGGATTGGTGCAATGGTGATCCTTGTGTGAATGTTGAACCTCTCCCTATGTTGGGCTGTTTGTGAGTCTGGATTGCTCTCGTAAGAGTGTGTGTGCGTGAGCGCACATGCGCTCCCTCACTCAAGCATGAAATCTGAACATGTCTCATAAGCCTGAAGACGGGCCCCTCCATAGCTGCTAGCGCCTGTCAAAGAGGAAAGATGTGTTTTATTTTTGGCGCCTTTTACCACTTGTTCCCGTAGCGCCCTACAAGACTTTTTTGTTTGATTGCCTTTGTTGGAACGATGACAAACACTTCCCTTCACCTGCTGCCATAGTGGCCCCACCAGAAACCACAGCTTCCTCAGCCCCTCACCCACTCACTCTGCACCCCTTCCAGGCATCAACGTGCCCAGAACCCTGCCTGACTGCGCACTGGGCTCCCAGACCCCACCCAGCCAAGGTGCCTGTAGCATATCAGAGCTGGAGGGGGTGGGCAGAAAATATTTGGCCCAGCAATCTCCATTTACAGCTGAGGAAATGGAGGCCCAGAGAGGGGAGGTGACCCACCCTTGTGTTGCCCAGTGACTCCATGGCAGAACTGGGACATCTGCCTCCCAGGTGCCGTACAGCCCTGCGGGGCTGGCCTAAGGAAGAAGCCTGAGGGAGAAGCAGGGCCCAGAGGGGAGGACGGGAGACCAACCTGTCGCAGCAGCAAACACCTGCTCCTTGTCTAGCTACGGGGGACACCTCCCCCTGGCAGATGACTATGTCTTTGTTATTTGATTCTCCTTCCTCTGAGGTCATAGTTTTGCAGCCTGCAGGTTTTGAGGGATGTCAGCTGTACCTAGTATAATGCCTGGCATTAAGAAAGTACTCCAGAAATATTTGGTAATGAATAAACACCTACTGTGCTGAACATTGTGGTAAGGTAGCAAAAGCAAGGATTTGGAGGCCAGCTGGAACTGGTTGAAATCACTTATTAACTTCATTGTCTATCAGTTATATGACTTTGGCAATGTTATCGTCTCTGAGCTTCACTTTTCTCATCTGTAAAATGGACTTTGGGCTGCGATTTAGCTCAGTTGGTAGAGCACTGCGCTGCAGTCTCTGAGGTCCTGAGTTCAATTCCCAGCACCGCAAAAATGGGAGAAGGGCCTGGCAATCTACTCCCAAGGCAATCCCGAAACAATGGGCCATTGAAAACCCTATGAGGGTCGCTATGAGTCAGATACCAACTCTACGGCACCTAACAACAACAACAACAACAAAATGGGACTTAGTAGGGCTGTTGTGATGAGTCAAGAGATAAGATACCCATGGTTACTTAGTACAGTGTGCAGTGGGTAATAGTCTTAAAGTGGCTACATGGTGAGTTATACCATCCCTCTAAACCTTAGGTTCCTCACTTGTCATAAGAATTCAATGAGAGGGCAGGATGTGATGGGGCACACCTGTAGTCCCAGCACTCAGGAGGCTGAGGCAGGAGGATCACAAGTCTGAGGCCAACCGGGGCTACATGGCAAGTTCCAGAACAGCCTGAGCTGCGTGGTGAGACTGTCTCAAAATGAACAAACAAAACAACCCCTCCAACTCTCCCCCAAATCAATGAGAGGTGGGACACCTGGCACAGGTGCTCAGTAGGTGTTAGCTCCTCTCCCCTTCCAGGCTTGTCACCCCTCCACTCCCCCGAAGTCTCTTCCCCTCGAGCCCCTGTGACCCTTTATGTCCTGCCTCCCAGCCTCTGCCTGACCCTCAACAACAAGGCTCCCAAGATCTTGTGGTCCATGGTCTGCACAGGCCTTAGCTCTGCTGGGAGTCTGGGGGTGGGAGCGGGGTGGCTGAGAAAGGCACAAATCCCCATGGTTTTCCCCACTCCCTTCCCCTGAACTTCCAAGTCTAGGGGTTGCCAAGAGCACCCGCAGGTAGCCGAGCCTCTGTGAAATGGGGGTGTGGGGTGTAGGGAAGCGGGTAGAGTGAGGTGTGAGCCCAAGCAGGAGGGCATGTCCAGGAGTCAGCTGTGGGAGGGGACACCCAAACTGTCAGGCAGGAGGCAGAGCTGGCTCCCACGTGAGTGACTCCCCAGTGCCAGGCTTGACCACGGGCCTCAGGCCGGCGAGGCCACACAAAACACCCTTGCAGCCGGCGGCAGAAGAACACACCGTTGCGTCTTTGCATGTGATCACGTTCCTCCTCCAGTCACTGAGTGCAGTTGCATAAACCATACAAGATGAATGTACTTGCGTTCCCAGCCTCTTTTGAAACATTGGGAAAGGGTTTGGGAGCATTTCATCTCCAGCATCTGTTGAACTTCACAATGGCAGATATTTATTTAAAACAAATATAAACTATTGTCTCCTGGGCAAGCTCTGACACAGAGCAAGGACTTCAGGGCGGGAAGTCCTCACCTGCCCTCTTGCTAGTAGGCATGGGTCCCTGACATCAGGACCTATCGTCCTGAGAGCGAATAGAGCCAGCCAGGCCTGAGTCCACCGCTGCTATGAGGGGAGATGTTTATTTACCCTGAGATGAGAACCAGGAGGCTACACTGTGTGTGTGGTGTTACTGTGACATTTAGAACAGCCTGGCCAGTGAACTCCCTGGGGTTAGCGGACAATGGACAAAAATAAGGTTGTAGCCATTCTCAAAGGGGACACAGGAGGGAAAGAACCTGACAACAGCAAGGAAGTCTGAAGTGGGTCACATGCAGGCCCAGAAAGGGGAACCTTCGGGAAATTTTCACTTTCATTTCCAGTGTCGTGCAGGGCCAGCTGAGATGTGTCAGTGTGGAGCAGCTCTGGCCAGAGCCTTTCTGCAGGTGGAGCCTTTATCTGAGTTCCTGGCTAGGCCCAAGATAGGATGAGTGCAGGGGACACTGAGATGGCTGCTGGGTAGGTGAGCTGGGGCTTCTCAGACATCCACACCTGTGGGGTGGGGAGCAAGGGGACGCGTTCTCCCGAAGCCCGGGAAGTGTGTGCATGTGAGTGTGTGCGCGTGAGTGTGTGCGCATGTAGGTGTGGACATGGGGCCATCCACCTACTCAACTGAAAATACTCTCCAAGTCTGGCCTCCAGAGTCTATTTCCTAGACCCTCCCCTGCCCTACCTATCTCCTGCCCACTCTCCATTCCAAATTGCTCCCCTCCCCTCCTCATCTTCTTTGCCTCAACCCCTCAAGCCCCCTCCATCCCACAGGCTGGTTTCTTCCCCTTCAATTTTTTTTCTTTCAGTACTGGGGGTTTGAACTTGGGGCCTCATGCATGCTAGGGAAGTGCTCTACCACTGAGCCAAAATCTAGCCCTTATTTTATTTTTTTATTTTGAGACAGGGGCTTGCAAAGTTGCACAGGCTGCCTGTGACCTCAAGCCTGTGGTCCTTCTGCCTCAGCCCCCCTCAGTTGCTGGGATTATCAGTGTGAGCCACCACACCAGGCCCCCTCCACCTGTTCATCTCTGCACAGAAATGTGTCTGAGTACCTAACTCTCAGAAGAGGCCATACCTTCCTTTCCTAAAAAGATCAGGGCTCAATGGTAGAGTACTTGTCTAGCATATGTGAGGCCTGGGGCTCCACCCCCAACATGGGAAAAAACAGAAACCAAACAATAGCAAAAAGATCAATTGTCTGACTTCTTTTGGGTCCACTCCCATATTCCTTTGTATTTCATTCATTCTTCCCATATCCCATGGTAATGATAGGAAAGGGTATAAGCGGGTGAGGAAGGTTCTTCTAATTGTTGGTACCTGCCAGGGAAGAATCAGACAGACTGTATTGAAGGTGGCTGTGCAGTGGGGGTTGAAGTGAGTGCAGCCAAGTCTGGTGGGATCCATTCTAGATGTGACCTTGAGAAACTTGGTTCAAGTTCCAGCATTACCAAGAGCTGCTGAGAGAACGCAGGCAATTTATTTCCCTCTCTGAGCCTTGGTGGTCTCACGTGCACAACAGGGGGAAGGCTGGATTCCCTCTTCTCAAAGTTGCCCTCCAGCTTGTTCTTAGTTATATGGGAGTGGAAAAGAGACTAAGGAATTGAACTTGGTTGCCTTGAGGCTGGCAACTTTTATATTTTATGCTACTCATTTCCTAAACATCTCCTAAATGATTATCAGCCTGCAGCCATACCACTGTGGCATCTGATCCTGTCAGATCCTGGAAGCTAAGCAGGGTCAGGCCTGGTTATTACTTTGATGAAAGACTGCCTGGGAACACCAGGTACTATAGGTTTGGAAGGACCTGGCAGGCCACTCTCAAAACAATCAGTCTTTGAAAACCCTATGAATTGCAGAGAAGCACTGACAATAGTGCCGCCTATGGCACTGTGTTGGGTGGTGTTTAGGCTGTTGTGCATAGGGTCACTATGAGTCAGACACCAACTTTGATGGCACCTAACAACAATAGAAGATTATCAATAACACTTACATAAGCATTTCTAAGCATTTTACTTACATGGATGAATTTCCTCTTTCAAACAATCCTAGGAGGTTGGTACTATTAAAAACCCTATTATCCAAATTAGGAAACCAAGGCAAGGTATGATTTGAACCAGGCTATCTGGAGCCTGAGCTCCCCACTGCCACATTCAACATTCTGGGCACGGTGCTAAGTAATTACCCCAAACCTCTACATTTTGCAGTTAAGAAATCTGAGACTCAGAGCGGTTGAGCAATGGCTGAAGGTCACACAGCTGGGGAGCAGTAGAGTTGAGATTCAAAGTCGGCCAGGCTCCAGAGCCTCTGCTCCCTCTGCACCCCCGCCCACTCTGGCAACCCTGCCAGCCCCTTGGGCTCCTTCAGCCAGTTTAAGCAATCTCCCCACATTGCATTGTTTTCTGGCAAGCCAGTTCCTCCCTCTGGGCCTCAGTTTCACCATCTAGAGAAAGACTGGGTTTCGGACCTGTTGATCTCTGAGGTCCCTTGCAGCTCTGTTGAGTCTATGATTCGAGAGGTGTGGTGCTTCTAGCTGGAAGGGCCACTTTGTGGCCTGGGAATGCCCTGGGCTTGGTTTACAGTTGCAGCTAGGGAGGATGAGGGGGACAAGAGGCTGGCAGTGGACTGAAGGAGAAACTTTGAAACTGTTGAAGGGCCATGGGGGCCACAAACCCCTGAAGACGGTGCACTTGTATGAAGCAGATAAAGAAAGAGAGGAAAGGCCTGGGTAGGCTTCCTGGGGGTTCTATCCTTCTTCCTGGAGGTTACCCCAAAGTTCAGGTAGGCACATGAGAACATCGGGCAAGGGAGAGGGGGTCAGACCAGCACCAAGTTGAGGTCGGAACTTCTGAGACACGGCAGTTTGGGGAATTAACATTGCTGGGGTGTGTGTTATCTCTGTAAATATTTGGAGACATCCACTTATTCTAGAAAAATGTATTTGTAGCCGGGGTGGCGTGTTTGTGCAGTTGGCCTGGCTTCCTTGTCCATGACTGCTCTGTTACGTTCCTCCCCTGCAGGAATTGAGGGTTGTTTTCCCTTGTGTAACCTCATTAGGATACACACACCCACACATGCTCAGGCGGGTTCCCCCTGGGGACACACATGTGCAATGGCATCCCCTTCTCTCTACATGCTTGCGTGTGCACGCAGTCACAGCCACACCTTTTACTATTTAACGCCATTGCCTTGAATGCTGCTGCCCACTGACTGCAGCCATGCCAGGCTTATGCCTCCTAGGTTGCTGGTTCCGGGCCTGGAGGCTGCCCAACAAATTGTGTTAAGCCAGTTCAGCCCAAGCTTCCCTCCGAGGAGGCTACTGTCAGGTGGTTACAAGATGAGAGATGGGCATCATTACCAGGCAGGCTCCTTCCTTCTTCCCTTCCTCCCTTACTTCGTTCCTTCCTTCGTTCCTTTGTTCCTTCCTTCTTTTTTTTCTCTCTCTCTCCCCTTCCTCCCTCCCTCCCTCCCTCCTTTCCTTCCTTCCTTCCTTCCTTCCTTCCTTTCTTTCTTTTCTCCTACTTTGGAGTTGAGCCCAGGGCCTCACACATACTTTGCAAGTGCTTTACCACTGAGATGCACCCCTAGCCCATTTTTATATTTTATTTTGAGGCAGGATCACACTAAGTTATGCAGACTGTCTCTGACCTCAAACTCGCGATCCTCCTACCTCCACCTCCTGAGTCTCTGGGATTACAGGCATGTGCCACTGCATCCAGCTGTCCCAGGGTGCTTTTTGCTTGAGAAAATTGATGGAGTGGCCTTTTGTAGGCATTATCTCAGTGTTCCCTTGTGTGCTCCCTAGGTTCAGAGTGATTGGGGTGCAAGCCCTACAGACACTTCCACAGGCATTGCAGGTTGGACTAACCTCTGGCTTGGAGAAGGTGGGCACCAAGGACATGGACATCTGGCCTGTGTGTACCGCAGTATCTGGTCCTCTCTCTCTGCCCTTCATAGTGGGCTATGGTCTGAGTATGTGTGAATGCCCGACATTCGGATTCTGGAACCCCAAGGTGATGGTAGTAGAGGGAGGGGCCTTTGAGAGGTAATTGGGTCATGAGAATTCCACCCTCATGAATGGGATTAATACCCTTATAAAATGGCTGGAGGGATTAGCTGGAGGCTGGAGGACTAGCTCTGCCCTTTATGTCCCCTGTTTGGCCTTCAGGAACTGTGAGTAACACATTTCTGTTGTTTACAAATCACCTAGTGTGAGGCATTTTGTTACAGCAGCAGGTATACACCAGGGAGGACCACTGTTACTAGTGGTCATTAGGAAGGGTTGTGGGTGGCCCCAGCTCTCAAGCATCCAGCAAAGGGGCCCATTCAGCCTGTCCCATCCTAGACCCCTTCCTCCAGGGTGCTGTGACCTCTGAGTCCAGGAAAAGGCCCTCCCTCCAAACAGTTCTAGGAGGAAGTTTTGTGAGTCTGAGGGGCCAGTCAGGGTCAGGGGCTCAAGTTCCAGGCTGTGCTGGGACCAGGACGCAAATGCTGTTAAGGATTGAGAGAGTTCTCAGGCCCAGGAGTCACTGGGGCAACCTGGTCCTTCCAAATCTCCACTTGGTGTGGCCTCTCTGGTTCCCAGCTGACTGCATAGACCTGGGTCCCGTCTCATGAGCTGGGAGGGTGTTTGCACAAGGGACGTCCTGTCCTCATTGTCCTTCTACCTCTTGTAGTTGCTGGGCCTGTGTCACTGAGTGAGCTCAGAGTTTGTGTTTCTGAATGTCTCTGCAAAATGAAGCATGGAGGTGAGGGACCAGCACGGTCAGCACGGTCAGGTACAGGCATGTAGCATCCCCGAAGAACACGCTCCTTTGCCTTTTTCCAAAGGTTTTCTTTCCTCTTTCTTCTAAAGCTGTTGTGTCCTCACGGGGATATTTTTATATGTGAATGAGTAAAATGTGCTCTCTTTGTGAACTGAAAGCAGAACGTGAGGAGAGTTTTTCTGTTTCTCTGACAAAGAACAGAGAAGATGCTCATTGACCTTGAGCAGCCAGCACTGTGGCCCTCCCTTTGTCCCCTCACCTTTCTCCCTGTCCTCTCCTCCTGCCCTTGTGGGACAGAGTCCTGACCACATGTCATCCATGCTCCAGAGCTTCAGTCAGGTTAAGGAGGTGGCCTGGCCTGCAGGAAATTCCATCCTCAACCATGACAGTTGAGGAAGGGAACTGGGAGGGGGACAGGTGGCTCCAAGGGCAGATTGGAGGCTGCCATTTCTTGCTGGCTTAGATGGCAGTAGAAAGGACAGGAGGAAGGGATTTGGAGAGTTAATTTGACTGGTTGATGGCCCCCTGTCCTCCACAAGCCAAGAAGGCTCCCCACCAGCTCAGTCTTGGAATCAAAGCCTGGTTTTCTGGAAGACCTGGCCTCTCCTTTGAATCTATGGCCTGGCTTCTTTCTAGATCAGAAGAAGGTTCATTCAGAGAACTTAGCCTACTTCCACTCTGCTTAGCGCCCACTAGCCCCATCCCCTTCACCCCAGGAGATCTCTCAACTTTCTCTTTTGGCTATTGGTTTGGGGACAACAGCCTAGTCCTGGTGTGCTGTGGCATTAGTTTCTCAGGCTGTCTCTTCCAACCTGGGTTGAGGTAGCATGGGTTAGGGTTAAGCTGTCTCACAGGGCAGGAGTTTAACCTGAATGGCTAGAGACTTTCTTCCCTCAGCAGCTTTTGGGTGGGTCCTGAGTCATTGCATCTGCTCCTGGTTCCCACTCTAGGGGCCCTGGGACGGGTCCCTCTAGTCTAGGTGGAGGAGCTGCCTAGGGGGAAAAGGTGGTGGTAGTCTCGGCCTCCATGCTCATGGAGGCATGCCGTGTGTGCCGGCAGGAAGACCACTGCCGGAGCCGCTCCTGGCTGAGGCAGCCTAGGTCCTTGAAGAGCTTGAAGAGATCGTTACGGAACTTAACGCCAATGAAAGCGTATAAGAAAGGGTTGACGCAGCAGCGGACGCAGGCCAGGCTGTAGGTGACATCGTAGGCGATGTTGAGCTGCTTGCTGAGCTCACAGCTGCTGCTGGTGATGTTGAAGTTGGCCACTGTCTGGGCCAGGACCACGCCATTGTAGGGCAGCTGGAAGACTATGAAGACCACGACGACGGCGATGATCACCTTGATGGCTTTGTTCCGCTGGAAGTTGTGCGCCTGGAGCAGGGTGCGGATGATGACGAGGTAGCAGAAGCTCATGGCCAGCAGGGGAACCAGGAAGCCGATCACCATCTGGGCCACCTGGATGGCGATCAGGGCCTCCATGTGCTCAGGGATGAGGGAGCAACGCCACGCATGCTCGCTGTTGCTCCTCTGGAGCCCGCTGTAGAGCAGCTCGGGGATGGAAAGCAAGGCGGCCAGCACCCAGATGCCCACACAGGACAGCTTACTGATGAGAAGCACACGGGCCCGGTGGCGGTGGGCCGACACCGCCTGGACAATGGCCACATAGCGGTCAATGCTGATGCAAAGAAGTAGCAGCATGCCACTGAAGAAGCTTATCTTGTAGATGCTAAAGATGCACTTGCAAAAGTAGATGCCGAAGACCCAGGACTTGGCTGCGCTGTAGGCCCAAAAGGGAAGGATGAGGAGGAAGAGGATGTCTGCCACAGCCAGGTTGAGCAGGTAGGTATCGGTCATCGTCTTGAGCCTCTTGAAATAGACATAGGTCAACACCACCAGCCCATTGCCCAGCAGGCCCACAAAGCAAATGACTGAGTAGATGATGGGGAGGAACCAGGCCTTAAAGGTCCGCACGTCTTTCTTGAAGCACACAGACTCATACAGGGTGTAGTCCACCGTGGTGTTGTCGCCGATGTAATCATCTGTGACCTCATCTTGGCACAAGCACA
Source organism: Pedetes capensis (assembly GCA_007922755.1). Lineage (NCBI taxonomy): Eukaryota > Metazoa > Chordata > Mammalia > Rodentia > Pedetidae > Pedetes > Pedetes capensis. Next base: position 62,287 of record VMDO01004253.1, read on the forward strand.
CCTGTGGAGAAGGAAACAAGAGAATTCAATTCAGTTTAGCTAGGTGGGTGCACATCTGGCTGGGGATTATCCAAGAGCAGTGGTTTCAAAGTGTGATTCCCATCAAGGGCATCGACAGCATCACCTGGGAACTTGCCAGAAATGCACATTCTCAGACCTCACCTGAGAGCACCTCACCTCAGGGTGGGTGCCTAGGAATCTGTATTTTTCTAAACGCTGGGTGATTCTTTGGTTTGAAATCAGTGCTTCTCAAATGCATGCATACGAATTACCTGGGGATCTTGCTATAATGCACACCCTGATTCAGTAGGCTGGGGCAAGGCCTGAGATTGTACATTTCTACCAATAAATAGCAAGAGTATAACTCTGAGACAGTCTCGCATGTGCTGACAGTAGGCTGGAAATAGTCTGGGCCTTCGGGTCTAATGAGCCTCAGTTTCCCTGCCTGAGAAATGGAGGTGAATCCTATCTTTTGTGCATGGTTGTGAGATACCTGGCCTGGATTCTGGATCCCTTTCACATAGAGTCCACTGAGTCATGCCCGGTCCTCGAGACCACTGGCAGGACTGAGTGCCCCTCTCACTCCAATCCATGCAAGTAGAGGAAGCAAGGGCCTGGGGTGGTCAGTGTGTGTGCACACGTATCTGGCACTGCCTGTGTGCCAGGAGCCATTGGCCTAGGAACATTTCTTGGTGTCCAGGTGAGTGGGCAAAACACAGAGGAAATTCTGTGAGGTTGGAAACATGTCTTCTGGAACTTCTCTCAGATCTTGGATGAGGTTTCCAGGGGGCCTACAAAATGCCTCAGCTTTTGAGGACAGGTCCACCTTGGTTGGGGTCAAGGTTGAGGATGGACTGCAGTGAGAAGAGAGGAAGGCAGAAGCTTCCAGTAAGAGGCCATGAAGCCCCAGGTTTGGGGATGACTGCTGTGGTCATGAGTAGTGAGTGACTCGGAGACCTTTATGATCCTGGTGCCTGGGAACTCAGCACCTTGTGTCCTGGAGAGCAGATGACTGGATGACAGGGTTTGGCAAGGCAGGTGGCAAGACCTCCTCAGCTGTGACAGTGTCCCTATGGGCAGCCATGTCCTGGAATGAAGCACGGCTCTCTCTCTCGCCTCTGTTTCTCCCTCTGTGTGCCCACCCTCTCCCCCCACCTCTCTGCCTCTCTTCCGGCAGATCCCAATCAGCAGGGCTCAGCTGCTCTGGGCTTTTTTTAGTCTGCCTGCAGGGCAAGTGAAGGTTCAGCAGCCTGCTGTGATTTTATCAATGGAGGGGGAGATGCCTGTCCTAGCAAGGTGACAGACAGAGGCATGCTCTGCTTGGCAGGGCAGAGAGCTGGCCAGGAAGACCTGCCTCAGGAAGCTCCTGGTCCCTCCTCTGGGAATGGGACTCTTAGCAGTGCAAGAACAGCCCAAATTCTGCTCTATTACTGCCTGGCCTGGGGTGTCCAGGAGCCTGTTCTTTGGGCATTGCTAGCTTGAGACAAAAAGGCAGTTGTGGCCCCTTTTCCCTCTTCTGGGCATGGCTGCAGCCTGTGAGCCCTGCATGTGGCTGCCTGTTTTCGGCCCACCTGTGGTAAGGCCCAAGATCTTAGGACAGGGCTCCCTGGACCTAAGGGGCTTCCAGGCCTTCCTAGAGGGCCGTACTCCCAGCCTCTACGCAGTGTGCTCCCCCACCCCGCCCCATCCTGCCTTCTGTCTTCCTCCCTGCCTTGTTCCTGCTTCACACACCCTCTTCACCCCCAGCCTCAGAGCCTTGGAGCCTCGCCTCCGCAGCCCACAGCCCCACCGCATCCGGCCCTGTCTGATCCCCGCACCCCACCACAAGTGAAAGAGAAGAAAGAGCCACAGCTGTCCTCACCCCCTCCCCAGTCTTCCAGCCAGCGGTACAGGAGCGGAGGGAGGGGTGATGGGGAAGGGGGCCAGGCTGAAGGCAGCAGCCCAGGCTCCGGGGGGCCTCTGGGATGGGGTTTTGGGAACAGAGCCCAGCTTGGGGCCTGCCTCTGGCCTGAGCTCCTGGAAAGCTGCCCCTCTGGCCTCCAGACCTGGGGAAGAGCCAGATTCTGAAGCTCTGCCTCTCCAGGCTGGCCTTGGCCTCTCCCCCCACCCCCCACCCCAGGAGAGTTCCCACCCGGACAAACAGGAAACTCGACTCCACAGCTACAGTTTCCTCTAACTCCCGCACTTGGTGGGGTCTGGCATCTTTTGCCTCCATCTCTGGGATTGAAAAATGGAACTGAGCAAGCTGAGATCTTTGCTCCTGCCGAGTTCAAGTTCTCATAGAATGTGCGGCCCCCACCCTATGTCCTAGTCTCTCTCCTCTCTTCCCTACCCCCACACGGAGGGAAGCTTTTGGCTGAAAGTTGAGGGGAAGACAAGTTTGGGGATAGAATAGAAACCAGGTCACCAGACCAAGGGTCCTTCTCTCAGCTCATTGAAGGCATTTTGGAAATGTGGATGTATGTGCTTATGGGCAAAACCAAGTCCCCTAGCAGGTTTTGTGTTTTGTATTTCTCCTCTCTCTAAGAACTCTCTGTCTCCTGGGTAGGAAGACTGGAGGTGGGCAGGAGGAAGTGGTAGTAAGTTCCTTTCTCCCATGCTTTAATTTAAGTAGAGTAAAGGGAGTGCAGAGAACATCTGTGCCTCTCCAGGGTCACTCAGCAGATGGAAAGGGGGTGGCCAGCAGTTTAATGAGTGGCAGGTGGGTTTGTGTCTGGGTCTTCTGTTTCCTTTTAGCAAAGGCCCAGCTCGTCCACCCTGACTTGGGAAGGGAGCATGGAAGGGAGAATGGAGCTTCCCTTGGCAGGAAACCTCACCTGGAAAATGACAAGGAGAGCCACCGCCAGCACACTTTTCTTTGGTTTCCCTGTAGGAGGCAAGGCGAGAACGTTAGTATTTGGCAAGGACAGCTCATTATTAAAGAAAGGGGCAGAGGGGGAAGATGCTGTTAGGAGCTTTCATCCCAAGCTCCAGGCACCACATTTGCTGAAAGAGAACATCAGATCCAGATTGTGCCTTTGAACCCTTGGCCCACTGCCCAGCATCCCTGTCCTCACCTCCTTTCCATCCTCCTCTACTCCCAGGTCTGGGAAAACAGCAGAATCAGAATGTGGGGCAGCCATTCCCCACCCCCTGCCCTGGCACATCTGGGTTTCTTCTGGTCTGGAGAGTCCACTGAGTCATACCCGGTCCTCGAGACCACTGGCAGGACTGAGTGCCCCTCCCACTCCACTCCATGCAAGTAGAGGAAGCAAGGGCCTGGGTGGTCACCGTGTGTGCACACATATCCAGCACTGCTTGTGTGCCAGGAGCCACTGGCCTAGGAGCATTTCTTGGTGTCCAGGTGAGTGGACAGCCATGCTTGAAGCCCTGAGGGTCTCCCTGAGGGAGGCAGGCGGAGGAAATAGAGGATTTCACAGGGGTAAGTGGAACAGTGAGGTTACTTACTGGTCTTTCAATGACAGGAAAGTGCCTTGGGGACCCACTGGCCCCAAACCTCCTCCCCTTTGCTGACATTTATTCACATTGACTGTTGATCTTCTGGCCCATCTCCTCAGCCTGCCTTTGGGGCAGGAGTCCCTTTCCTCTTACCTACTGCAGGCTCAGAATTGAGGGAGTGCCTGTGAATGAATGTGTGAAGGCCTTGCTTATCCTCCTTCCAGGGGAGGGAGCATCAAGGTGGCCTGAGAGGACACTCAGGGCAGTGTGGCAGAGTGGGCACTATTCCTTGATACTGTAGCTACTCTCTCTCTCTCTCTTTTTCTTAAGTGTATGTGTGTATTTTCTTTCCTTTAACTTGTTTTTCTAGCCTCAGGCCTTGGGTAATGGGTGGAAGGGGCACAGCACCAGCTTTGGGAAGGGACATGCTCTGGAGGTCAGAGGCTCTCCTTGGTTCTGAGCTACAGATTGAGACCTCTGGTTAACACAAGGCCTCCATATACCACCCATAGCTACTCAGTTCTGTTCTCAGCTGAGCCTTGGGCCAACCTGGACCACATTTCCTCCTGGGGGTGGAGTGGGAGGGACAGTTGTCAGAGTAGTTTATGCGGAAGTCTGATCCCACCTGTCCGTCTGGGAGTACCCCCAGGGAACCAGCTGTGCCTTTGTAGCCTCTCCCTGTCCCCGGAGCCTCAGTTCCCAGCCAGTGCCTGGCCCCTGGGAGAGTCAGTCCCGGTGATGCCACACATGAATGCTAAGGCCGCACTTAGCCCCTCTCAGCTCTGATCCTACTCCAGGCATTTTGGAGGCTGGGGAAGCAGCACAAGCCCAGGGGTTCCTTCTCCTTGGCCACAGCGCCACCTGCTGGAACCCTTAGATGCATGGTATCCAGAGTGCAGTGCCTGTGCTCCACGCAGAGGGCTTAAGGCTGGAATTCTAGGATAGGACATTGGGCTGCGCAGATAAATCGATATTTCTCCCACCCCCAGCATATCATCCTGCACGCTACTGCTAGACACGTCTTCCTAAAGCATAACTCTCATGCCAGCTCCCATTGCGGCCTCCTCCTAAGGATGAAGCCCCTCCTGAGAACCATGTCCTTCAAGCCTTCCACTGTCTACTTGAACCTGACTTCCTGGCTGCATCCTTGATTTCTGGGGACAGGGATTCCGTGTTCCCTTGTCCCCAGAGTGTTCCTGAGCATCTGAAGATCTGGTGGGAACGGATCGTGCTGCAGCCTCGTTTCTCCCCTCCCTCGTCCTTCCTTCCTTACTGAACTACCTCTTAAGCCCCTGAGCTTGAGGCCACGTGTCTGTGCTTAACCATACTCTCTTCAGGGTCTAGTGCCCTCCTGACTCATCTTGGTATTCGGTGTTCGAGGTTTCTTTCAACATGTCAAAGTGTTTCGGTTACTCCAGAGAAAGCCTATTCTGACTGTCACTGAGAACCAGAAACCTCAGGGCTTTGATAAGTCACAATAAGCGAAATACAAGGAGCAAGAGATGTTTCTATTTTACTTTGTCTGCCCCTTCTCTGGGGCCCCGAGTCCCATTCCTTTTGCTACTGTTGTGGGGGAGGGGACATTGGGGGGTGTGTAGGTGACTTCTCATTCCAGGTGTGTTGGATGTGGCAGATGAGCAGGAGTCCTGTAGATCCAGAACTGGCCATTTTTAAGATAGTAAAGGGGAACTTAGGGGAATTCTGGTGCGTGGCAGAGGGACCTGGACAGTGGCCATGAGTCAGATCATGCCTGTCTGTTACAAAGTCATAAAGCAACTGTTTTGGGGCAGCAGCCTGGGGGAGACCAATGATGTTGGGAATCTTAGGGGCTAAGGAGTGGTTGACCTCAGTGTTGGGTGCTTTCTGAGATCTTGGGTTTACATAACAATCGTCACGAACAGAAAATTCCCTAGAACTCTAACCTGAGCCCCCAGCCTGAGAAACCTCTTGTCTGGAAGGAGAGGGTTGCTGGCTGGCTGGATCCCCAAGCTGTAAGTTTCCATCCACACATTATTCCAGGCCCTCCATGCTGCCCAGGAAATCATGGCTTCCCATCAGCTGGTCCCCGAAAGGCACCCCAAGATTTATCCCTCTCTGGACTTTCTCACTCAGCAGTATAACTTTGCTCTTTGGGGGTAGGGGGTTTGGGGAGGGCAGAAGCAGGGATCTGGAGAGGAGAGGCCTGGGGACCCCCTTTCAGACACCAGGCAGGCATGTGAGAGCTGGATGGATCTTGCAGTCACTGCGATATCAACTGTTTGATTCAATGATAACGTTTTTATTTATTGAGCTCTCACTGTGCACCAGATCACCCACACGTATGACCTCATGTCATCCTCATGGATGCCCTGTGAGGTAGGTACTCCAATTACCTCCATTTGCTAATAAGGAAACCGAAATGCAGCCTGATTAGCAACTTTCCCAGAGTCACCCAGCTGGCCAGTAGGGGAGCTGAGCTTTGAACCCTTGGACTCTGGAAACCACACCCCTAGCCATTCTTTTGTGCTGCCCCTTAGTCTGTGTGTATCGCTCCCTCATAATGTCTTGCAAGCTACCCCCTGTGAGTCTCGCTCTATGCTTCAGAAAACAGAAGCCCTGAGATGTGAAGCCCCTTGTCTGGGTCACAGAGCTTCAGAGAGAGGAATCTGAGGTGGGAATGAGACAGTCAGCTTGTGCTCACTACTGCACCACACTACAGATGAGCCTGCTGTGTACAGGGTCCTGCATGGACCAGGAAGGCAGCCCCCGCGTTCCCTTCTCCTGTTGACTTCCCATGTCTGTTGCTGCAGTTGCCCCATGTCTCTCACGGCCTGTCCTGGCTCTACCCTGACCTAAAGCTGTGCTGCCCCTTTGCTCCTTCCCAAAGACAAATCTCATCCTTTCTCTCATCTAATGGAAAATATAAATCTTCATTGGCTTCCCACTGCTTTCAGGATGAAGTACAGCCTCCCCAGTGAAGACCCACAAAGTTATAGGGACTGGTGTGACCTGTGCCTTCACCATCCTTTCCTTCTACCTCCTTGGGATGGGGCGCTTCTTTCCACTCCCCTCAACTTGCTTCTTTCTTGTCTTGGTTGCCTTTGCCAGAGCTGAACACCTAGGAGCCCAAGACTGAGTTCCCAGGATATTCTGCATGGCTGTGTGGACTTTTAAAAATATTGGATTTGTTTGCTGTTAGCGGGGGCACGCATCCTCTGGTTCACTCTACTCCCTTCTCTTTCCTTTATCTTAAGTCCCCTCCTTCATTGACCCTGTTGGCTTCTGGTGGCAGTAGAATTTGCAGTCCCTGCTATATCCCAGGCCCCTTGCTCTTCCTGTTTTGGTCTGACAACTTGTATACACCCTTCAAAACCAAACTTAAATGCTTCCCTACATTCACAATTCTTTTCTTGTGTTGCCCTTATCCTCAGTAATGCTGTAGCTCACTCTAGCACAGCAACTTATTGGCATGTATATCTCTCTCCCCACCAGACTGGTCATCCCTGAATTCCTCAATCAATCATGTAGTTGATTAAAAGAAAGTATCATGCAAAGGGGAGAGATTTCCCCATAGCTACCCCAGCATTGCTTTTCTCCACAGCCAAGTTGTTGGCAGAGCAGGAGGGACTGATTGGCCCTGAAATCCATAAGCATCCCCCTTGGTCACCATTTATGGCCAAGCTATGAGACACAAGTCTCTCACATGTTCCTTTTTCTTTTCTCTGCTTTTGAGAATTCTGACTGACGTCCATGGTCCCATTTCTCGAAGGTGGGGAGGGTCCCTCAGGGAGGCCCATTCAAATCGTGAAAGACGCTGCCTCAGCCCTGGTTCGGAGTTTTCATTTTGTGTAATGCCTCCCCGCCCACCTCTTGCTCTCTGCTGGGCAGATGAAGAGCGAAAACCAGATTCTTGGTGGCCCACCCGCCCTTCCAACGGCCCAGGGCCCGTTTTGAGCAAAGCTTCTTAGTGGCTTCCCCTCATACCAGCATTTCAGTGCTGGCCGTTGGGCCTCTCTGAAGTGGAGCTGAAGAAGAGAGAGCACCCCTTCCTCCAGGACCGCAGGTTGCCCTCCCTCCTGGCCTCAAAATCCAGGAGTCAACACCCTCAAACCTAGTCTGGGGGGACACTCCACAGCATGCCAGAGGCAACGGGGTATGGCCTCCTGCATCCCGTGAAGTCATATAAACAGCTTGAAATCAGTTGGCTGCTTGAAGTCAACTGGGGTGAGAGAATTTACACTGTGGAAATGGGCAAGTGCTATAATTCAGAGCTTTCTGTCCATTCTGGGAGCCCCAGGAGGTCTCCAGTGGACGGTGGGGACACGCTGGGACTATGGTCAGCGGAGGTGGGTGTCCGAGGAGGGGACTGAGAGAAGAAGCTAGAAGATAAAATCTACTTGGAGGGGTTGATACTATTCATTCATTCATTCATTCATCCCACAAACATTTTCCACGCACATCCCCAAAGCACCTTGCAGGAGTCTGCAGGCAGTGGGGGGAGTGACTGCTTTTTCACTTCCACAGCTACTGGCTGGGTCCAGAATCAGGGTTCAAGGTGGGCGGGGGAGGCAGAGACAGAGGGCTGTGGTGTGGTGGGGTGGTGTGAGGGCAGCGCTAGGGAACCTTCACTTTTTAAAGCCAACCCCTTGTGGCTTTGAGGCCGCCGTGGCGCTTCGCTTGCTGGTGAGACAAGCCCTCTAGGAACCTGGCCTTCCTACCCTCAAGCGGGGCTGTCTCTGCAGCTGAGATTCATAACGAGTGTGTCTGGAGCTGGCTGACCCACTCAGCGACCCCTGGGGCTCCTCACCCAGCTCTCTAGTGGAGACTGAGCTTAGAGCAGACCATGGGCTTTTTACAGACAGGAGCTTCTGCTTCGGAGGAGTTCGTGGGGTTTGCTCCGGTGCAGGGGCTCTGCTGGAGCCTGGCTACGGCTTCTCCAAGCTGAGTGCCCTGGCCTCCCATTTCACCTTGCTCACCCATCTCTTAAATTGCAAGTGGCAGGAGTAAAACCGGGGCCGAGCCAGTGGGCTGTGCAGCAGAGAGAAAGCACGGGCAGCGTGCATTTGCATCCCCCGGCCCCACTGGCCTAACACTGTCAGCTTCAATTTGCTTCTGCTCATCACACCAGCAGGACAAGGACTCAAGTCCCTATTTAGCCAGGAAAATGGTGGGAATCAGAAAGGGGGTGGAGGGTCCTCAGCCCCGCAATGAGATCCCCTGATGTAATTGGTTCCCAGGAGTGCCAGAGGCCCTCACCCCACGCTGAGGTGCCACCCACAGCCCTCCAGCTTTCTTCATTCCCTGCTGTTTTAGAAAGACACCACCTAGGCCCCTCCTCCCTTGGTCTTTCCTGGCACCAATGGCTGTCCCCTCTCCTGGGGCTCAAAGGACCCCTTTTCTTAGACAACAGGGTGGCATTCTCTGGAGGCAGCCACTTTGCCCAGCAAAGTTCTCAATTTCTCTGGAAGGCTCCACCATGCCTCCCACCCCACTCCACCTCCCTTCCACAGGGTCTGCCTGGATGTCTGAGACCCCTGGAAGTTTCTTTCTTACTTACTCAGGTCCATGACACTTTCCGAGTCTGGAACCACACAGGAAGTCAGTGCCCGCGTCTCCTCCTTGAGCTGCCCCCGTCTGGGGAGGAAGTGGTACGAAACCCCTTTTAAGTTCTGCGAGGGGCCACCCTCCTCCCTGCCCCTCCCACGCCTGCTCCGCCCTCCAAGCCTCCCCGCCTCACTCAGGGCCCCTTCGTGCCTTCTGGGACCAAGGGGCAAGAGAAAGGTGACAGAGTGATAGCCCTGCTGGCTGGTCACAGGATCCTGAATCATTGGGTCATTTACATTGGAAACCACCCCTGTGTCATCTGAGAGTGTCTAGTGAGGGGCTACTTACGATTCAACATGTGCTTCTAGCAAGAGCACCATATGCCAGGCTCTGAGTAGGGCTGAGGTGACAGAGGGATGTGGCCCCATCCTTCTCTTTGTTTTGAATGAAACGCTGAGTTTCAGCATCAACTCAGCCAGTAGCTACTGGCCCTGCAGCCACTAGAGGCCAGAGAGAAGAGCACCAGATCCACCTGCATCACCTGTGTGAGGTGCCGCTGTCAGGTGTGGTACCACAGGCAAGTGAAAGCGGCAGAGTTTGTTTTTAGTACCTATGATAGATCCTGGAGTAGGACAGAAGGTACAGGCCATGCCCGGAGCCTCCTCCATGGATGGAGGTCAGGGATCTGAGGCCAAGAAAGCTTGAAGGGCCCTGTGGCCCACACTTTTATTGTGTCCAAGGTGTTATCCAAGCTGGTTTCCCATGGGAGCTTTAATTGGCAGATTTAAAGTAAGCAGGCACAGAGGTCATGCTGACTCTGTGAGGTGGTTACTCTGAATTGTCTGAATGGCCCATTCAAAGGAAGCTTTGAGAAAGAGGAGCAATGCCTGTAAGTTCTTATCTTTGGCCAGAGCTGTTCTGCTGGGGAATAATGTTGGGCACTAGGCCAAGGGTGATTGAGCCTTGCTTCTGGTATGAGCAAGTTAGATTTATATTGAAAAACAGATATTGTAAGCACCAATCCCTGGAGAAGGATATCATGTTTGGGAGAGTGGTGGGTCACTATAGCCTTCTGTTGCTCAGTATTATAGAGGACTACATTACCCAGTCTGCTTTCCTTCTGACTTTTGGGTGGTTTTGGCCAAAGAGAGGCACTAAAGGATGATGTAAGCTAGAAAGGAAAGGATATGCCAGTATATATCTTTTTCCTTTTCCTTTCTTTTCTTTTTTTAATGATAGCTTTATTTAGATATAATTTACATACCATAAAATGCATCCCCTTAAAGGTGCAACTTAATGGTTTTTATATATTCACAGAGCTGTACAATCATCACCACAATAAATGTTAGAACATTTTTAAGTCATGCCTCCTCACCATAATCATTAACAATAATCCCCTTTTCTTCTTCACCCCTGTCCACAGCCTCTGGTGACCACGGGTCTACTTTCTATCTCTATATATTTGCCTATGTTGAATATTTCACATAAGTAAGGATATACAGTATGTGACTTTTATATCTGGCCTCTTTCAATTAGTATATTTTCAAAGTTCATCCGTGTTGTAGCATGTTTCAGTTCTTCATTTTTTGTATGGCTGAATAACATTCCATTGTATGGATATACCACATTCGGTTTATCCATTATCAGTTGGACATTTGGGTTGTATATACTGTTTAGCTACAATGAATAATGTTGCTATGCATATTTATGTCCAAGTGTTTGTGTGGACATATGCTTTTATTTCGGTTGAGTTTATGCCTAGGAGTGGAATTATTGGGCCATATGGTAACTACATGTTTAACATTTTGAGGAACTTTCAAATTCCTTCCTGAAATGGTCTAATCTAAATCATTTTCTAATCTCATCAACCATATGTGAGGGTCCACATACTCAACAAAACTTGTTATTGTCCATCCTTTTGATTCTAGTCCTCTTAATGGGTATGGAGTGCTATCTCATTGTGGTTTTGATTTACATTTTCCTAATGACTACTGACCCCCACATGTCTGTCAGCTTGTTGTGATGTGGGGACTTGCAGGTTGCTGTGAGATTGAGAGCTATGTTACTGGTATTTCAGGTACTAGTAGAGTCACCCATGGTGGACAGGTTTCAGTTGAGCTTCCAGACTAAGACAGACTAGAGAGAAGGACCTGGTAGCCCACTTTCAAAACAGCTATTGAAAACCCTAAGAATAGCAGAGGACCGTTATATATAGTGCTGGAAAATGAGCCCCCCAGGCTGGAGCTCATTCCAAAGAGGACTGGGGAAGAGCTGCCTCCTCAAAGTAGAGTCAACCTTAATGATAAGAATGGAATAAGGTCCTTGGAACCTCCACTTGTTAATGTGTTTTCTTGAGAATGAAAAGAAACACAGTGGCTGGAAACAATGGAGTAAAACCTAAAAATATTGTGTGCATGGCACAGTGTTGGGTAGTATTTTGTTCTGTTGTACATAGGGTCGCTATGAGTTGGACCCAACTCAACGGCACCTAACCACAATGACTACTGATGTTGAACATCTTTTTTATAAGCACATTGACCATTTATATATTTTCTTTGGAGAAATATCTATTCATATTCTTTGCCCATTTTAAAAATTACTTTTTTATTATTGAATCTCTTTATCCATTTCAGATATAAGTCCTTTATCAGATATGTATTTGTAAATAGCTTCTCCCATTCTGTGGATTGTCTTTTCACTTTCTTGTTGGTTGGTGTTCTTTGAAACAGAAAGTTAAATTGTGAAGTCAGCTATATTTATTTTTCTTTTGACACTTGTGCTTTTAGTGTCATATCTAAGAAACTATTGCCTTGGAATCAAGGATATCTAGACTGTGTCTGACATCTTTTGGACATGTTGTTAGGAGGGGCCAATCCCTGGAGAAGGATCATGTTTGGGAGAGTGGTGGGTCAACAAAAAAGGAAGACCCTCAACTACATGGATTGACACAGTGTCTGCAACAATGAACTTAACATAAAAAAGATCTTGTGCCCAGCAGAGTTGAGGAATGTTTTGTTCTGTTGTACATAGGGCTGCAATGAGTTGGATCTAACTCGATGGCACCAAACAACAACAACAATTCAAGATCACGAAGATTTTTTCCGGTTTTCTTCTTAGAGTTTCAGTGTTTTATCTTTTACATTTGTTGTTGTTGTTGTTCTTGTTGTTGTTAGGTGTAGTTGAGTCGTGTCCGATTCATAGCGGCCCTCATAGGGTTTTCAATGGCAGATTGTTTTCGGGATTGCCTTGGGAGTGGGTTGCCACGTCCTTCTTCCATTTTTGTGGTGCTGGGAATTGAACTCAGGACCTCAGAGACTGCAGAGCGGCGCTCTACCAACTGAGCTAAATCCCCACATCTCTTACATTTAGATCTTATTTATTTTGAGCTATTTTATACATGGCCAGAGCCCTATACTAGGCAGGGGCTCATGTTAATTCTTTGATGTGGATACCTAATTTTCTCAGCTTTATTTATTGAAAAGACTGTTCTTTCCCCATTGTACCATCTTGGCACCTTTGTTGAAAATCAATTGATCATTAATGTAATGGTTTATTTATGAACTTTCAATTTTATTCTGTCAATCTATATGTTGGTCCTACTATTGATTGTTGTAACTTTGAAATTGAGATGTGTTACTGCTCCAACTATATTTTTCTTTTTAAAAGTTATTTTAGCTAATCTGGGTCTCTTTCCCTTTCATATGAATTTTAGGGTCAGCTTGTCAAATTTTGCAATCAAACCAGCTAGCATTCTGATAGAGAGTGCATCAAATCTGTAGATGAACAATAGGGAATATTGCTATTGTAATGCTATTAGGTCTTCTAGTCCATGAACATGAGATGTATTTTTATTTTAGATCTTCAATTTTTCAATATTTTGTGGTTTTCAGTGTACAAGTCTTTCACTGCTTTTGTTAAATTTATTCCTAAGTATGTTATTATTTTTAGTGTTATTATAAAAGGAATTATTTCTTAATTTAATTTTCAGATTTCTCATTGCTAGTGTATAGAAATACAATTGATTTATCTTGTAACTTGCAACCTTACTGAACTCATTTATTGTTTCTAATAGGTTGTGTGTGTGTTTGTGTGTGTGTAATCTTTAGGGTTTTCTAAATATAAAATCATATGTAAGCCAGGCATGGTGGCGCATCCATATAATCCTAGCAACTCAGGAGGGGGAGGCAGGAGGATCACTGGTTCAAGGCCAGAGGCAGCCTGTGTAACTTCTTGAGACGCTGAGCCAAAATTAAAAAAAAATGAGCTGAAGATGCAGCCAAATGATAGAGTACTTGCAAAGTATATGTGAGGCCCTGGGTTCAACCTCCAAATACCCATCCGCTATAAGTCATGTCAACTGTGAATAGAGATAACTAACTCCTTCCTTTTCAACCTGGATGCCTTTTGTTTCTTTTTCTTGCTGAATTGCCCTAGCCGGAGCCTCCAATACAATGCTGAATAGAAGTGGCAAGACTCACTGGTCTTACTCCGGATCTCTCACAAGCAAGTATGTTGTTTGCTGGGGATTGATCAGAGATCGTCATTATTGTGTTGCCTTCTATTCTTAGCTTCTTGGATTTTGTCAAATGCTTGTTGTGACCACTTAGACAATTTTCATCCTTTATTGTATTAAGTATGGTGTATGACATAGATTGTATGTTTGTATGTTGAATCAACCTTGAATTCCTGGGATAAGTCATTTGGTCATGGCATAATCTTTTTTCAATATGCTGCTGAATTTGGTTGCTAATATTTTGTTGAGGAATTATTTGTCTACATTGATAAGGGATATTGTTCTGTCATTTTTAAACGTGATGTCTTTTTGTGTTATATCTTTTTGTGGGGTTTTTGTATCAGAGTAAATCTAGTTAAATCCTTTTTAATATTATTACCCTTTTTAGAATACCAACTTTTGATTTCATTGGTTTTCTCTATTTTTTCCCAATTATCTATTTCCTTTCTAGTCTTTGTTGACTCCTTCTTTCTGTTTGATTTGGGTTTAGTTCACTTTTTCCCTTAAGTTGAAAGGTTATGTTCTCTATTTGGTGTATTCTTTTCAAAAATAGAGGCAGTTATTGCTGTTAATTTCTCTGTAAGTACTGTTTTAGCTGACCCCATAAGTTTTGGTGTGTTGTGTTTTCATTTTCATTCATCTCAAGGTACTTTCTATTTTGTCTTGTGAGGGTTTTTTTGACTTATTGATTATTTAAGAGTGTGTTGTTTAATTTCGGTATTTGTGAAGTCCTCAAATTTCCTTCTGTTATTGATTGTGGTCAGAGAACGTACTTTGATTTCAATTCATTTAGACTTATTAAGATTTATTTTATGTCCTAAAATATGTCTATCCTAGAGGATATTCCATGTGTGCCTGGGAAGAACAGATACTCTGCCATTTTGAGTACAATGTTCTGTAAACATGTTAGGTCTAGTTAGTTCATTGTATTGTTAAACTCCTCTATTTCCTTGTTGCTCTAACTGCTTAGTGTTGTATCTATTATTATGATTATAATTGTTGTTGTTAGAGACAGAGTTTTGGTATGTCCCAGTTGGCCTTGAACTCACAGTATAGCCAGGCTGGCCTCAAACTTGCAATCTTCCTGCCCCAGCCTCTTGAGTGGTGAGATGATAGGTGTGATCCACCATGCCTGACAATCTATTATTGAAAGCAGGGTATAATGAAGTCTGCCTATAATTGGTGAACTGTGTATTTCTCCCTTCAATTCTGTCAGTGCTTGCTTCATGAATTTTGGGGCTTTGTTGTTTAAGTCCATGTATATTTACAGTTGTTATGTTTTCCTGATTGAAACTTTTATCATTATAAAATGTCCTTCTTTGTCTCATAATCAATTTTTGTTCTAAAGTTTGTCTTGCTTGTTAGCACAGCTATTCCAGCTCCCTTTTGAGTTTGTTTTTCATGTTAGATCTTTTCTCATTAGAAGGTTTCTGCCTTCTCTTTGCTTTCAGTGCCATCTCAGTAGTAGCCACATATCTTTGGCTAATCAACCAGCTCCCACCTCTGTGGTGCCAGCACCTGCTGAGACCTCCATTGTGATTCCAGCTCCTGCCCCAGTTGCTGACCTGTGGTAGCATTACCTCCTCCTTGAGACCCTCTAGCTGCAGGGATGGTGGCAACATGCTGTTATTCTCTGCCCGTCTTTTGTTTGGTATCAGCTTTTTCTGTCACCTGTATTTCCAATTCTTTCTATTAAGTTCCTTCTGTTAGGAATACTTAGAATGGCTCTTGTTTGCTTTGACCCTGACTGATACGTGGTGCTTTCTGTTCCCAAGCAGTTTAAGAAGTAGTTAAGGGTTAAATTATACCCAACAGCTGTAATCTATAATTATAACCAAGGGGAAGTATGACATAGGCTGTATCTTAAACCACGGAAGGAAATCCAGGATTGCATAGGGCTGGACAGAAAATGAACAAGGAAGTAGAACAGATTTTCTATCTGTTCTACTGGAATTATCTGTTCCCTGGAATTATGAAGCACATTCAGTTGGGGCATAGTGCTGTGTGCCCAGCTCTTCACTAAGCTCTCTGTGTGGTCTTGGGTCAGTTACTTTTCCACTTTGGACTTCAGTTTTCTCAACTGTGAAGTGAGATGTTTAGATTTCCCAGAAGGTATCTCAGCTTGGGCGTCAGACTCCAAAGTCCAGGACTTTCCCAGGACATTCTGGCTATTCCTTAGTCCTTCTCTAATATTCCAGATTCCCCAACTAGAGGCACAAGAAACCTTTACCAAACTTTCCCTTTAGCCTAAGTGTTTTGGTTGCTCTCATTACTGGCATTTGGAGCCCATTCCCTCAGGCATTTGGACTCTAAGAGTTTAGATGTGTTGGTATGAAAGATCAGGGCAACTTCAGTTTGGAGCTATTCCAGAAGCTTCATCCTAGACTCCTTTTTCTATGTGCCAAATGCTTCTAATAAAAGAAGTCAGAAGAACTGCGTTCCAGTGCTGCCTCTCCTATAATTCTCTAGGTGGCTTAGGCAAGCCATTTTTACTTTCTGGTTCTTGGGTGCCCATCCGATAAGTAAAGGGTTTGGACTATATTAATGTTAGGGTACTTTCTCAGGAAATTTTTTTTTCTCTAGAAGAGCCTTCTGGGTTCTCCAGATAATATAGGCCCCCATAGATCAGAAGATTCAATGAATAGGTCGGGACTGGAGAGGTTGGTGGCAGATGTGCCAGGGGGATAAAGGGCTGCTCTTGTTTCTGATTTCTTCAGAGGCTCTGCCTGGTACTGAGTGGTGTTGTCCAGTCCAGACTCTATTCCTCCTCTCACTGTCCTTTCTAATACCTCTAACTCCCGGCATGGACTTGGTATGCTTTGTCCCGCAGAACTTCAGTTTCTGTTTCTTAGCTGGTCTTTGAGCAAAGCAATGGGGATTTCCTTGTATTTCTCAGCACCAATCATAAGCTTCTCTCCGTGTTGTTGTTGTTGGTGGTGTTAAGTGCTGTTGAGTTGGGTTTGACTCATAGCAACCCTGTGTACAACAGAAACAAACCCTTTCTGACACTGTGCGATGCCCGGCTCTATGTCAGTGCTTCTCTGCTAAGCTTACAGTTTTCAGTATCTGCCTGGTTCTTCTCCCGTGCAGTTAATGAGTAGGCACTGCAAATCTGCTCTTTGAGAAAGACAATAAAGGAAGAAGCCAGCATTAGTTTCCATAGTCTACCTAGCCTTGGATGGGAGAAGGACCTGGCAATCCACTCCCAAGGCAATCCCGAAATAGTCAGCCATTGAAAACCCTATGAGAGTCGCTATGAGTTGGATCCCGACTTGATGGCACCTAACAACAACAACACCTAGCCTTGGAGGCCCAGGCATGCCCTACCTTCATTGACCTGTCTCCTCCGAACTCTTACAGTGTTTAACTTCAGGGACACTCAAATACCACAAGGGTAGATAAACTATTTTCTATCCTAGAATAGACTTTGTGGTTCTTGAAAACAAGATTGTAGTGTGTACTTTTTTGGTGGTCTTTGCAGTGTCCAGACCAATGCTGACTTTTAAAATAGATTCTTTTATATAATCTAGTATAGTTCAATAATTTGCTTGAATTTTTCAGGCTACCACCTCTGTCCTGGAAGATTGTCTCTCTTCCCACTTAAGAGCATGCATTTCATCCCTACTAAGAAACATGAGGGCTGGGATTTATCTCAGTTGGTAGAGCGCTGCACTGCAGTCTCTGAGGTCTCGAGTTCAAGTCCCAGCACCGCAAAAATGGGAGAAGGGCCTGGCAATCCACTCCCAAGGCAATCCCAAAACATTCGCCATTGAAAACCCTATGAGGGTCGACTTGACGGCAACCTAACAACAACAACAAGAAACATGAAGCCAGCTCCTTGAGATTGCTGCCTCACTTTCTATGGAGGATCTTAAAAGTCAAAGTAGAAACTCTAGAAGTGAAGACTCTTCTAGTCCAGGTGTTCTGAGCACCAAATCATGATGAGGGTGTCGTTTGTGTTATAAGTGAAGGTGAGTCCTCTGAATTCTTATTCTCCAATTGGAGTGTCATGAATATGTCAATGTATCTGTACAAAGGACACATCCATAAAAGAAGCCAAAAACCATTATGGTTGCATAAATCTGGGGCATCTTTGGAAAATTTGGTCTTTGGTCTTTCAAAAATTGATTGTTTTGTGGAAGTGGAGGCTGTTCAACACTGAATATCTGATAGGCTGGTGCTTAGTGTTTTGATTGATTGGTGAGTTCAGTGTTTTCCTAAAATGCCATTGCTTCCTCCACATCTTTCTTGGGAATGTTTTTCTTTTCTTTTCCTTTCTCCTCCTCTTCCTCCTCTTACCCCTCCTCTTTCTTCTCCTCCCCTCCTTCTTCCCACCCTCTTCCTTCCCCTCCTCCTCCTCTTTTTCTTTTTCTTCCTTTTATTATTTTTCTTGCAGTACTTGGGGGTTGAACCCAGAGCTCCACACATACCTTGCAAGTACTCTACCACTAGGCTGGACCTCCAGCCCATTTTAAATTTTTTGAATTTGAGACAGGGTCTTGTGAAATTATGCAGGCTGCTTCTGGCCTCGAACTTGCCATCCTCCTGCCTCAGCTTCCTGAGTTGCTGGGATTATAGGTGTGCACTACTGTGTCTGGCTCTCTTCCTTTTAAGTTTCCTTTGTTGGAAACTGCTGCAGATCATTGTCTCAATAGTAGCTTGAGTAAGGCCTGTGTTAGGATAGAACAGAGAGCACCCACTTCTAGGAAACAGACTGTATCTGTTTTGGTTCTGCTGTAACCTCATTCATTCATTCAACAAACATTTGATGAACACTTACATGCCAGGCATGATGCTACACTCTACAGATCCAAAGATGAATACACCTGGTATGGTCCCTCGCCTTGCCAAATATACGTGGAACATTGTGGATATGTTAGCTTACTTGGGCTGCCATACCAAAATATCACTGGGTGGCTGGGTGGCTTAAGCAATATACATTTATTTCCTCACAGTTCTGAGACTGGAAGTCCCAGATCAAGGTCTGGCAGGATCAGTTTCTGGTGAGGGCTCTCATACACTAATCTCATTGAATCAAGACCCCACTCTTACGACTTCATTTAAATTTAATTTCTTCCTTAGAGGCTCTGTCTCAAAATGCAGGCTTTTTAGGGGTTAAGACTTCAATATATGAATATATGGGGGAAGGGACAGAACTATTCAATCCACAACACTGGGAGAGATTGACAAATAAAAAGGCAGTTACTTATAAGCAGTATGGGTAAAAGTGTAAAAGCATGCATGAGCAAGTACACTCTAAATTCAGGATGCGGAGAGAAGGTCATGCAAATAGAGAATGGCTCCAGGGAGCTTACACTGTATTTATTAGTAATGCTTTGTTATGTACAAAAGTCTTCACTGTATTATTCTTTATAACTTTATGTATTAAGTATTTAAAAAAACAATAGAAGACAAATTACTACAATGCAGTAAGGGGGACACAGCTCAAAATTCCATGGGAGCGCATAGGAGGGTAATCAGTGGCCTCTAAGGGGGAGTAGGATTGGGCTGGGTGCAGGGAGGAAGACAAGAGTGGTTAGAAGTGTCAAGGTCAGATGTCTCACCTGGTTGACCTCAAACAGGTTGCTTACCTCTCTAACGTGCTCAGCTTGGGAGTTCAGGAGACAGCGTGAGCCACGCCGTTTAAGCTGAACTTTCAGAGGTGATGTAGTCTATGAACCAGATTTCTGGCCTTTGATACCGTGTCATGTGAAACAGATACCATACAAACCCTTTATCAGAGTTGACTGTTCCCCAGTCTGTGTCCATCTGTCCATCCATTCATCCAGCATCCATTTACTGATCTCCTACTCTGAGAGGAGCCTGCAGCCGTACGACTGTGGCATCAGATCCTATCATATCTTGGAAGCTAAGCAGGGTCAGGCCTGGCTAGTACTTGAATGGGAGACTTCCTGGGACCACCAGATGTTGGTAGGCTTGGGAGAAGGACCTTGAAACCTACTCCCAAAAGAGCACTCTGTCATTGAAAACCCTATGAATAGCAGAGAAGCACTGACAATAGTGTTTTGCCTATAGTATGTACGGTTGCCATGTGTCAGACACCGACTTGACAGCACCTAACAACAACAACAACAACAACTCTGAGAGGTGTTAGGCCAGGTCATTGGGCTTGAAGGCCATAGTCTGGGCCTCAAAGAGCTTGACAGCCAATGGGGAATAGTGTCTCCACCTTTCCGTGGGGCTTCCATATTTCCAAGCACATTCTTCTGTCTTATCCCATTAAATTGCCAGGGCTGCCATGTTTGGTAGGTTTCTAGTCTACGAGGAAACTGAGACGTGAAAGAGAAGAAGTGACTTGACCTTTCATGCTAAGCTAAAGGGCTTTTCCCACTGTGTCAAACTGGCTTTGCTGACACTGGGCATGACCTGAAGGGCCCCCTAGCCATGGCTGCCCCCTCCCTGCCTGGAAAAGATACCCTCAGACCAAGTTTACCCTTCTTGATCTTTGAGAATGTGTCCTTTGGGGGAAATCCTACCCATGAATAAAGGTTTCTGAGAATGAGCAGGCAGCAGGACCTGGAAGTAACTTTTATAGCCATGCCATCCAACCAACTTGCTGATGACTCGGTTCCCCACGGATAAAAGAAAATTTAGTTTGCCATAAACTTGGCTTCTTTTATCATAAGAAAGAATAAGGTGAGCCTTAAGGCCTTTGGAGGTCCCAGACCTAGAGAGATCTAGCAGAGTAGCCAGACCAGAGTCTCTGGGGAAAGCCAGGCCTGCAGAAACTTGGTCCCGCCTTTCTTGTACAGGGAGCCCTGGTCAGAGTACTAGATTCTTGGCTCCATTCAGATTATCCAATGACTTTTGGTCCTTCCCTGATTGTAATTCAACAAGCAAAGTCCAAGATCAAGCTCTCATCCCTGCCTACATCTCCCACCTTTATTATTTCACTTGGGAGTGGCCTATGCCATGTGAAGCTAAGGGAAGTGGGCCTCTACCAGGAATGAGTAACGGAATAGGCAGATTTGGTATGGATTTAGGGAGACCCACCCAAAATCTCTGCCTGCAGTCATACCACTGTGGCATCCGATCCCGTCAGATCTTAGAAGCTAAACAGGGTTGGGCCTGGTTAGTACTTGGATGGGAGACCACCTGGGAACACAAAGTGTTGTAGGCTTGGGAGAAGGACCCAGCAATCCACTCCCAACAATCAGCCACTGAAAACCATATGAATAGCAGAGAAGCAGTAACAATACTGTTTCACCTGTTGTATGTAGGGTTGCTATGAGTTGGACACCAACTTGACAGCACCTAACAACAACAGCAACCCAAAATCTGAGAAATGTTCAGCTTTCAACTTACCTAGAATTGGGTAATTGCTGTTGTTGTTAGGTGTTGTTGAGTTGAATCTGACTCATAGTAATTCTTACAGGGTTTTTGGTGGTTGATTATTTTTGGGATTTTTTTTTGGGAGAGCACTGCCACAATCTTCTCCCATGTTTGCGGTGCTAGGGATTGAACCTGGGTCCTCAAGAAAGTGTGGAGCAGCACTCTACCAACTGAGCTGAACCCCAGCCCAGAATTGTGCACTTTGGGAGCTTAGGCAGTAGGGTTGACATAAGCTTGAGGCCAGCCTGGTCTACATAGTGAATTTCAGGCTAGCCTGGGCTACACAGGAAGATGCTATCTGAACCCCTCCCCGCAGAAGGGAATTATATTTGGAGGAAGACTATCATCTTTATAGAGTTCTGGGCTTTCAAGGTCTTAATCAGAACTTGGGGCCACCAAGAGGAAAAGGATCAATAGATGTGAGGTGAGGGTGAGGCAGGCTAGAAAGATAGGAAAACTAAGGGGATATGCGAATGAAAAGAGCCCTCTCCCCGAGGTCTGTTTTAAGTCTTGCTGGCTGAGAGTCAAGAATTTTGGCACAACTATCAAGAAAACTGCTGTGAGGACTGCCTACATAGAGGCAGAATTTTGAGAGATATTTCAAATGAAAATGTTAAAATAGCAATAAGACATGCTTAGGGTCAAAGTGTACATGACCTTTGAGTTCAATCTTACTTTCTCCTCTGTAATCCTGTGCTTCTCTGAAAATCTCACAGACAAGATTATGAGCCATGTTTGCAGTCAACATATGCCTAGACAACTCCCTTGTGACTTGAGTTGGTAAGTATTCCTTTGACCATATAAACTATCCATCTTAATAGCACTCCTTTCTGATCTGTAATCCTGTACAATGTACCTCCAGGGCTACCTTACAGTCTCATTTTACTAAAATGAATTTCCTTAGGTAGAAAAGTATACCAGAACACTTCTACTTTACCTTTTATATCCTCTAAACAATGGAACTTCCTTTTTTGATCTATTTTGATCTATGTCTTTTGCCTTACTGGAACTTCTCTCTCAGCTCTAAACCTAAGCAGTGTACCTTGTAAGGCCAACTTGCAGTTTCATTTACAGAAGAGAAAATTCCTTAAGATAGAAAGAATTGGTAACCCAGCTCATTGTCTTGCTTAAACTTTGAATTGGGTTGCAAATTACATCCTTTGAGCAATGTAACTTGAAAAATCACAAAGTCATATATCTAGCTATTGTTCAGTTACTCCAATGATTCTCCTGAGAAGCCTGCATCCATGTCTTGGATATGCATCATGACTTCTTTTCTTTTCTTTTCTTTCTTTTCTTTTTTCATTAGTAATTTTTTAGTGTATAACTTAATGGGTTTCATTATGACATTTCCATACAAGCATATCATTGTACATTGCTCATGTTCATCTCCCCCATTACCCTGTCACAACTCTCCTCCCTCCATCCCCATCCTCCCCACCAATGGTCCCCCTTCTACTTACATATCTTGTTTGTGTGTCTGTCTGCCTATCTGTCTATCTATCTATCTATCTATCTATCTATCTATCTATCCACCCAGATTTTGCTGTAAGGGCAAAACATATGATATTTCTCTTCCTTTCCCCCATGACTTTTTCTTATTGCCCCTCCCCCTTCTCTTTAGGCCCTTTTCTCCCCCTGCAAAGGACCCCTTCTACTTTCATGCCCTATATATTTTAATATTGAATATATATTGAAATCTAACGTCTACACATGAGAGAAAACATGCAATATTTGTGGTTTATTTCATTGAAAATGATGATCTTTAGAGCTTTAGTTCCATCCATTTCCAGCAAATGACGTAATTTTGTCCTTTTTATGGCTGAATAAAATTCCATGGTGTATATACATTTTCCTTATCTACTCATCTGTTGATGGACACATAAGTTGATTCCATATCTTTGCTATTGTGAATAGCACCATAACAAACATGGATGTGCCGGTATCTCTATGGTATGTTGACTTACATTTCTTTGGTTATATACCCAGGATTAGTATAGCTGGATCATATGGTACTTTTATATCTTTAGTTTTTTGAGGATCTTCCATACTGTTTTCCACAGTGGCTGCACCAACCTCCATTCCCACCAGCAGTGTAGTAGGGTTCCTTTCTCCCTGCATCCTCTCCAGCATTTGTTGTTGTTTGTTCTGTTGATAGTAGACATTTTGACTGGGGTGAGATGGTATCTCAATGTAGTTTTGATTTGCATTTTCCTGATGGATAAGGATGTTGAACCTTTTTTCATATGATTTTTGGCCATTTGTATTTCTTCTTTTAAGAACTCTCAGTTCATTTGCTCATCTTTGGATTAGATATTGTGCTTTTATGGTGATTAATTTTTTGAGCTTCTTATATGTTTTAGATATTAATCCCTTGTTTGATGTATAGCTGGCAAAGATTTTCTCCCATTCTGAAGGCTGTCTCTTCACTCTGATAATTGTGTTCATTACTGCGCAAAATATTTTTAACTTCATGCAATCCTATTTATCAATTCTTGATATTGTTTCCTGTGCTATTGAGGTCCTCTTCAGAAAATCTTTGCCTATGCCTGTGTTTTGAAGTGTTTTTCCTGTTTTCCTCTATTAGTTTCAAAGTTTCAGGTTTTTACATTAAGGGTTTTGATCCATTTTTGAATTGATTTTCATATAATGTGTGAGAGAGGGATCTAGTTTCAGTCTTCTACATGAGGATATCCAGTTTTCCCAGCACCATTTGTTGAAGAGGTTCTCTTTTCTCCAATTTATATTTTTGGCAGCTTTGTCAAACATCAGGTTGCTATAGCTACATGGGTTTATTTCTGGATCTTCTATTCTATTCCATTGGTCTACATGTCTGTTTTTGTGCCAGTATCATACTGTTTTGTTACTATGGCTCTGTAATATAATTTGAAATCAGGTATTGTGATGCACCTTGCATTTCTCTTTCTGTTCACCCAAGATCACTTTAGTGATTAGGGTTCTTTTGTGCTTCCATATGAATTTTAGGATTGTTTTCTCTATTTCTGTGAAGAATAGCATTGGGATTTTTATGGATTGCATGAAATCTATAGATTGCTTTCATTAATATAGTCATTTCCACAATATTAATTCTTCTGACCTATGAGCATGGGAGGTCTTTCCATCTTTTAGTGTCTTCAATTTCTTTAGTGTTTTAAAGTTTTCATTGTAGAGGTACCCTAATCTTGTGATTGTGAAGAGTGCTGTATTAAATATGGAGATGCAGGTGTCTCTGTGGTATGATGACTTGTCTCCCTTTGGGAATATTCCCATGAGTAGTATAGCTGGGACATATGGAAGTTCTATTCTTAGTTTGTTTTATGAGGTATCACCATATTGATTTCCAGAGAGGTTGAACTGATTTGCAGTCCTACTAGCAATATAAAAGCATTCCTTTTTCTCTGCATCCTTACCAGCATTTATTATTATTTGTTTTGTTGACTTTGACCATTCTTACTGGAGTTAGATGGAATCTCAGAGTTGTTTTGATTGCATTTCCCTCATGGGTAGGGATATTGAGCATTTTTTCATGTGTTTCTTGGCCCTATAAACTTCTTCATTTGAGAACTGTCTGTTCATTTCTTTTGCCCATTTGTATATTGGGTTATTTTGCTGTCTTGGGATTTGTTTTCTTGAGTTCTTTTTAAATTCTAGAAATTAGTTCTCTATCAGATGTGTAGGATGCAAAGATTTTCTCTCATTCTGTGGGCTCTCCTTAACTGTATATTGTTTCCTTTGCTATACAGAAGCTTTTTAATTTCATTTAATCCCTTTTGTCAATTCTTGTTCCCATTTCCTGGGCAATTGGAATCTTGTTAAGGAAATACTTGCCTATGCCAATGTGTTGGAGCATGTTTCCTATCTTTTCTTCTAGAAGTCTTAAGGTTTCTGGTTTTATGTTGAGGTCTCTTGTCCATTTCAAGTTGACTTGCATGTAAATTGAGAGATACAGGTTTATTTTCATTTTTCTGCAGAGGTCTTTCATTTCTTTGTTTAGGTTTATTCCTGGTATTTTATTCTTTTTGAAGCTATTGTGAATAGGATTGGTTTTCTGATTTCTTTCTCAGCCTGGTTGTCGTTGTTATATAAAAATGCTACTGATATTTGTGTGTTGATTTTATATACTACTACTTTGCCGAATGTGTTTGTCAGCTATAAGAGTGTACCAGTGGAGTCTTTGGGGTCTTTTAAATATAGTATCATATCATCTGCAAATAGGGATAATTGGACTTATTCCTTTCCTATTTGTATCCCATTTATTTATTTCTCTTTCTTTCTTTCTTTCTTTCTTTCTTTCTTTCTTTCTTTCTTCTTCTTCTTTTTTTTTTTTTTTTTTTTTTTTTTTTTTTTTTTTTTTTTTTTTTTTTTTTTTTTTTTTTTTTTTTTTTTTTTTTTTTTTTTTTTTTTTTTTTTTTTTTTTTTTTTTTTTTTTTTTTTTTTTTTTTTTTTTTTTTTTTTTTTGTGGTACTGGGGGTTGAGCCCAGGGCCTTGTGCCTACATGCTTTGTAAGTACTGGACCACTGAGCTGTGCCCCAGCCCATTTTTTTTTACTTTTTGAGACAGGGTCTCACTAAGTTATGTGGACTGCCTCTGGTCTCGAACTTGTGATCCTCCTGCCTCTGCCTCCCGAACTGCTGGGATTACAGGCTTGCACCACCACGCCTGGCACTCTCTTACCTTATTTCTGTGACTAAGAGTTCAATAATTTTATTGAATAGCAGTGGAAAAAGTGGAAACCCTTGTCTCATTCCTGATTTTAGAGGAAATGCTTTCAGTTTTTCCTATTTAGTATGATGTTGGCTGTAGGTTTTTCATATATTGCCTTTATTATATTGAGGTATGTTTTTTCAATTCCTAGTTTCTTCTTATCATGAAAGAATGTTGAACTTTGTCAAAAGCCTCTTCTGCATCCATTGAGATGATCTTGTGATTTCTGTGTCAGGAGAAGGACGTGTCAATCCACTCCTGAAGCAATCCCCAAACAATCAGCCATTGAAAACCCTATGAGGGTCACTATGAGTCAGACCAGATTCAATAGCACCTAACAACAACAACAGTTACATTTATTGCCTTGTATATATCGAATCAGCCTTGTACCCCTGGAATGAAACCAACTTGATCATTCTGTATGATCTTTTCCCCATATTTGGGAATTTTTCAGCTGTAATTTCATTGAGTAGGTTTTCTGTGCCTTTAGTCTTTATCTCAGCTCCCTTTTCTACCCCCTGATTCTTATCATGTCTGGGAGTTCTTAGAAGTGTGGTCATGCTGTTTTATGTTTTAATCTCTGCTCGTATCTGAATGTAGTATTACCTCAACTGTGTCTTCCATCCCTGATTCTCTTATCTTTTGCTTGATCTAGTCTACTGGTGTTGCTTTTCACTTTGTGTTTTTTATTTGATTTATTGAGTTCTTCATTTCTAACATTTCTCTTTTTTTCCCCCCAAAATCTCAATTTACTTCCTGAACTTCTCATCTGTTTTGCTACTTTGTCTTCCACATTAGTGACTTTCTGATTTAGGTCCTGTATTTATTTCCTCAGTTTTTTCATCCACATGCTTTTGTCCTCTTTGAAGTCATTGATCATTTTTACAAGTAGACTTTTGAATTCTTTGTTTGATATATCAACCTATCACTATCTCTACATTGAGTAGTTGAAGATTATGGTCGTTTGGAGGAAATATGTTCCTTTACTTTTTCATGTTTCTTGTGTTTCAGTGTTGTAATTTATGCATCTGTTGGGATGGATATTTCTTCCCATTTTTTCTGGGGATCTTCTTGGTGAGTAGCTTCTCTTGAAATCTCAATCCCCAGTACTACTCCCAGAGGAGAAGACAAACCACTGTGATAGGTATAATATCTGAGCAAACCAGATATAGAAATACACTTAAAATCAGTTAAAGCCAACTACTGTACCACCAATACACACAGAACAGAGAATGGCAACAGTAATATAGAGTAAGCTATGAAGCTTGTAAGTTATTTAGAGTGGAAGTAAAAATAGTAATTGGCTGAAAAAAAAAGAGGGAAAGAGAAAAGGTACAAAGACAGAAGCAGTAAGAGTTAAGTAAAAGTAAAGAAAAAGACTATCCAGAAAGGAAATGTATGTTAGGAAGAGGGAGAAACAAGAGCAAATGATAAGACAAACAAATAAACAAATGATTGCATAGTAGAGACAAAAATGTATAAACAAAATTAGATAAACATAAGTAGAGTAATAGGAAGTAAAAAGTCTAAAAGAGTTCTTTTTTTAAAAAAATAAAGTAAAAGTGATATTAAAAGTATAATAAATAGAAAAAGATACACAGGCAGCAGAAGATAAAAAGAAAAATGTAAAAATTACAGTAGAGAAAAGAGAAATGAGGAAAGTAAATAATGAAAAGACGGAAAGAATAAAAAAGGAAAAGAAGATGAAGGGAATAATAATAATAATAATAATAATAATAATAATAATAATAGGAGGAGGAGGAGGAGGAGGGAGAAAAAAGAGCCAGACACTGTGGGATATACTTGCAATCCCTGCGTCTTGGGAGGCTGAGGCAGGAGGATCTTGAGCCTCAGGCCAGAGGCAACCTATGCAACTCAATGAGACTCTGTTTCAAAACAAAAACATGAGGAGGGATGGGGTGCTGCAGAGCGGTGGAGCACTTACCTGATGCAAAGCCTTGCGTTCAATCCCCAGCACAACAGGAAAAAAAGATAAAGTACTGGACTTCTATGTCTTATAATATGGGAATCTTCTAAGTGGAGGTGGTGGTCAAAGATGGAATCTTTTATCTGACCTCAGCTCAGAGTTGCCAGTCTCCAAAGTTCCTCTCAGGAGTTGGAGACATCTCTTCTCCCCTGTGGGTGGAGGTACTGCCACCCTGAGCCTCTTTCTGCCCAAAACTCTCAGTGTGTTGGCATCCCACCTTCTCTCTCTGTAACTGCTTGCCACAGCTGTCTTGCACCCTGGTGTTGTGGCTGGTTATCCCTAGATGCCTTGATTGGTGATTATCCTTTGTTTTTAGGCCCCTGGTGTAGTTCAATCTCACGTAATAGGTTTGCTCTCAAGATGGCACCTGATCATGGCCCTCTGAGACATGGAGTATGGCAAAATGAATGACTTTTCCAATGCTGACTTCCCCCCTCCAAGTCAGGAAGAGCCACAGTCGCAGTAAATCCCCTGAATGGATCCAAGGGCTTCAAGGACCATGGGCTTATCATGTGGGACTGCCAGTCTGCCTGTCAGGGCTATCCGGCTGACCTTTTAAGTACGGGCTCTGGTTCCCCTTCTGCACGGGGGTGCTGTGGCTGGAGATGTGTCCTGCTCACTCCTTCTTGCTGCTCATCTCCATTCTGCACTCTGAGACCCTCCTATAACCTCTTTTGTGACTTCTGTGCTTTTCCAGGGTTCCTTTCTTTGGAACAGAGTCCACTCTTTCCTATTCTGACTCCTTTGTTTTACATCATCGCATGGAGGCTGCCTCTAGTCCATCTTACACTGGAAGTCCATGATTCTTTTCTTAAGCAATTCTCTCTCTTAAGAAGCCTGAGTGCATGTCTTGGATGTGCACTATTTTCTCTTAAGTGCTCTTTTTTTCTCTGAATGCTCATGCTTAAATCTAAAGCATGTACTCTCTCTTATCCCTAGTTCATCAACTCATTAACTTTGTTTCACTCCAACTCATCCTGAAATTCTTTTCTCTGATGGAGCCAAGGACCTGGCCCCACTTGAGGAGCGGTCCCTAAAGGGAGAAACTCCTCAAG
The DNA here is from genome assembly GCA_007922755.1 of Pedetes capensis. Classification (NCBI taxonomy): domain Eukaryota; kingdom Metazoa; phylum Chordata; class Mammalia; order Rodentia; family Pedetidae; genus Pedetes; species Pedetes capensis. Next base: position 90,860 of record VMDO01004253.1, read on the forward strand.
CTACAAGGGACAAGTGCTGGGCTGCAGCCACCTCCCTTTCTACTGACAATAGGGTTGTCTGGCTGCAGGAAGGAAGAAGATGGCTCTTCAGGACAAAGAAAAGGGAAGGAGGGCTGGGCACAGTCTGGCGGGAGGCCCCAGGTCACCCTGACACCTGCTGCCACGGCTGGGTGGCGGTTTCCTGCACTTGTCGGGACATGTGAACAGAGAGAACACAATGGGTTTGACTTGGCAGGAAGAGGCTTCCTGTTTTGCTGTGTGGGCTCATGGTCGGGCATTGAGAGGGCGAGGCTTGTGTGTCTGTGTCAAGTGGACCATGTGCCCATGGTGGGTCTGTGTCCCGCTACTGTGTTCTTCCCAGAATCCCCCACCCAAAGAGACCTGAGCCACTTTCAGTCCTGCCTGGGCCTCTTCCCTGGAAAGGGCCTCCCCCGGGAAGAGAGTGGAGCTGGGGTGTGCACCCACATTCAAGCTGTGGCCCGGGCTGCTGTGTGTGGTGACTGTACATAAAGTTTAGGTGCTCATGCTGCTGAGAAGAGAAAGGAGCTGTGAGGGGGTGTGGGGCACTCTCTAGGAGTCTCAAAATTCTAAATTTGAATGTGGCTGTCTAGATCATTATTAAAAACCGGTTTTTTCAAAAGATATTTTTTTCAAAAGATATTTTTAAAAGAGGTTCGAATTGGAATAGAACCTCTTTTGTGTGTATTGGCTTGATATATAAGGTGTCTGTTGGAGTAGGTGGTATGTCAGTTTCTGTGCTCTTGCTTGGGCTCTGAAAATTTTTAGGCAGGTCTAGTGGTCTGGGATTTGGCTCAGTGGGTAGAGCACGGCGCTGCAGTCACTGACGTCCCGAGTTCAATTCCCAGCACCACAAAAATGGGAGAAGGGTTTGGCAATCCACTCCCAAGGCAATCCCGAAACAGTCAGTCATTGAAAACCCTATGAGGGTCGCTATGGGTCGGATACCGACTCGACGGCACCTAACAACAACAACAACAAATAAATCTAGTTGGGTCTCCTCAAAGGGAGTTAGGGAAGCTCTCTGTAGGAGAGACTCCTGGTGGCAGGCCTGTAACCTCTTCCTGAGCAGGGAGACAGGAAGATAGGGAGACATTTTAAAGACGCTTGCGTCTAACCTGGGCCCTCATGCTGTCCCACTTGGGCCTCTCAACCACCCTGCCAGGTGGGCATATTGTTGCTAACTAATAGATAAGGAAACAGAGGCTTGGTGACATTAAGTGCCTTAAGGGTGGCAGCTGGGATCCCAACTAGCTCCGAATCTCAGCTCTATGTTGCTCCAAGGCCGGTCATCTTCTGCCTTGCCATTAGGAAGTTCTACCTCACCTTCATTCTCCTCCTCCACAAGATTCCCAGGAGCAAGGAGGCAGTCACTTAATGAGGAATGTTCCACTGCTTTGAGGGAAAACAAAAAACAAACCGAAGTCAGGCCAAGTGGTACAGGCCTGTAATCCCAGTGGCTTGGGAGGCGTACACAAGAAGATCAGCAGTTCAAGGCCAGAGGCAGCCTTTGTAACTCAGCGAGATCTTGACTCAAAATAAAATATTTAAAAAATGGGCTGGGGGTGCAACCCAGTGATAGAGCACTTGCAAAAGTATGTGTGAGGCCTTCTGTTCAACCCCCAAATACCAGGAAACACACACACACACACACACACAACAAAAAAATGAAATTTCCAGAACCGTCTCTGCTTTGCTCTATATTTGTTCCAAAGCGGAAAAGGGTAGATAACAGGAGGTGACTTGGGGCAGAGATGATTGCAAACACTATGGGTGAATTCGGGTGAATTAGTTGTAGGAGCAGGTGGGTAGGGTCAAGTGTGGACTGGGGCTCAGCACAAATAACTTTGGCTTTTGAGTCAGTCTTGGTTTCAAATCCAAGTTTCTCTATATACTGTTTGACTTTGACGAAGTCACTTAACCACATAGAACCTCAGTTTCACTGTCTGTGAAAATATAACCCGTACTAGGGTTTCATCTACGGGGCTGGGATTTAGCTCAGTGGTAGAGTGCCACTCTGCAGTCTCTGAGGTCCCAAGTTCGATTCCCAGCACTGCAAAAATGGGAGAAGGATGTGGCAATCCACTCTGGGGGCAATCCTGAAAGAGTCAGCCATTGGAAACCCTATGAGGGTCACTATGAGTCGGACATGACTGGAAGGCACCTAACAACAACAGCAACAGGGTTTCATCTAAAGGGCACCATGAGGATGAACTGATATCACATTAGGAGGCAGCTGGCCCCGAGCAGATTCTTGACAACATTCTTCATCCCCTCCCTCTTTCTTACTCTCATTGACTGAATCACCCAAGCTCATTTTGGCATTTTATAGATTTCTACAGCTGAAAAATCCAAAAATAAACTTGAATTATGATGGGTTCAGTGCTGAGGTCTCTGGCAAACACTTCTGTGAAAATAGCAGAAGTGAAAAGGAAAAAAAAACGCGATTTCATTTTTAGTATTTGAAGCAAAGAGCCCCCATCATGTGGGTGACCCATAATTGAGGGGGCGGCATGGCAAGGGGAAGGTTGGGTATTTTTCCTTTGTTGTTTTTGTTTTTGTTCTGCGATGAGGTGGGGGACTCTCCAGGGACATCATGTGTCACGGTGCAGAGGAGAAAGGCGTGTGAAGGCAGGGCAGGCGGGCAGGAAGTTTCATCCTGTCAATGACGTTATGGGACAGAATTGGAGAAAGAGAGAAGGTGGGTCAACGGGTGGGAAAGGTCAAATGGCTGCTGTGCCCTTCCCACCTCCTACTCCGAAACATAGATGGGTGAGTTCCTTACTTCATTCTTCAGTGAGTTTCTGGAGAAAGGTCATCTTCGGGGATTTGTGTTATTCCTGAAATGCTGGCACTTGCAGAGGCTTAGTTTAAAGGGTATGTACGTTTGTGGGTCACAGAGACTCGTGAAAAGAGAAGTTAAGGGGCTGGTTAGCTCGACCATGGGCCACATGAATGAGAGTCCCAGGTGTTATTATTATCATTATTTTTATTTGTAATAGAGTGCTTTGCCCCCCTCACCTTAATTTTTCACTATTCTTATAATCTGTTTTGTAGGCTCAGCAAGATGAAGTGAATTCCCCTGAGTGTCTGATCAGCAGAGCCGGGACTTGAACTGGCTGCCTTCTTCTCTCTGAAGGACTGGCATTGGCCATACTAGTGATGGTGGGCAAGGTGGGCCCTGGTTTGGATGGCTGGAAAATCCAGGTCATCTTGACCTTTTCTCTATGACTGTGACTTCTGCAATTTTTTTAGTGGGCACAATGACATTCCAAGTCAAAATTTTAAAGCAGTTAATAATCTCTGTTCACCAATAAAAATATACTGTACCAGTTTATTTACCTTGGTCTAACAGTCTCTGAGGCCTGCAGCTGTACCACTGTGGCATCCGATCCTGTTAGATCTTGGAAGCAGGGTCAGGCGTGGTTAGTACTTGGATAGGAGACAACCTGGGAATACCAAGTGCTGTAGGCTTGGAAGAAGCACTTGGCAACCCATTTCCAAAAACAATCAGCCATTGAAAACCTTATGAATAGCAGAGAAGCACTGACATAGTGCCAGGCATGGCCCGGTGTGGGGTAATGTTTTGTCTGTTGTACATAGGGTCACTATAAGTCAGACGGACTCAACAGCACCTAATAAGACAAGAACGGTCTCTGAAGGTGAGTTTGTGTAGAATGTGACCAAGTGATCTCCCATCCCTATTACAGGTAATCAGAGCAAACCATTCCAGCTGCAATAAGAGGCTGCTGGATAGACTCAAGGATGAGCTTCCCATTATAGGGAGCTGGTAAGTGTAAGAGCCACTGGAGAATGAAGTGACACCTTACCCACCCCCTGCACCTCTAGATTCTTTTGGTGTTTGCCAAATACAACCACCTCCTTCCAGTTATCAGTGCCTATACTCATCCTTTCAAGCCAGCTCAGGTGTTGCCCCCATCAGACATCCCAGTTTGCCAGAAAGAATTGCGGGCTTTTCTTCCCTGCTCCCAGTGTGCCTCCATTACCTCTAATTAGGAACCATGTTGTTCTCCCTTGATTTAAAGCCAAACATGTCATTCTTCCCTGTCATGAGTTCTTAGAGGGCCAAGGTGCATTGTCCATCTGAATCACTGGTAGCTAAGGCAGCACCTGGCACATGTTGTTGTTGTTGTTAGGTGCTGTTGAGTTGAGTCTGACTCATAGCGACCCTCATAGGGTTTTCAATGGCTGACTGTTTCGGGATTGCCTTGGGAGTGGGTTGCCATGTCCTTCTCCCATTTTTTGTGGTGCTGGGAATCGAACTCGGGACCTCAGAGACTGCAGAGCAGTGCTACCAACTGAGCTAGACCCCAGCACATGCTTACTTAAGGGCATGCAAAACTTTGGAACAATTGGTTACCTATTGGTGGTTGCTTGAAACATTTGTTTTCAAACCTTGTTAATTTTGCAAAATTCAATCTCCAATGCCAGCATTTATAAACACAAGTATTATTATCCTCTGCTGATAGGAATGTGAATGGGTTCAACTTTTCTGGAGATTAATTTGGTAAACATTCAGAAGTCTTAGAATTTTGTATGCCATTTGACCTACTTCTTTTCTTTTCTCCAAATGGATTAGTGAATGGCTTTTCATAAAGATATGGCTATTATATATTCACAGCAATGTTTCAAAAAATGGTAGCAAAAATGGGGTCAATATTAATATGGACTTGGAGAAACAATCTTTTTTTTTTTTCTTCAGTATTCAGGTATTGAACCCATGGCCTGCCATATGCGAGGGAAGTGCTCTACGGCTGAGCTGCACCCCTAGCTCCTTTTTTATTTTGACGGGGTCTTCCTAAATTCTGGAGACTGCTTCTGGTCTTGAACTCTCAATCCTCCTGCCTGAGCTTCCTGAGCTGCTAGGACTAAGGTATGTGCCATGGTGCCTGGCATAAACTGTATTTTCTATACATTATAGAATACAATCGATGGGATAAGAATATTTGTTAATTAAATAAGGAAAGTGACAAAAACCAAATGCAAAATAGGAAGCATGATATGATCCCAATTTTGGTAGAAAATGAGACTATATCCATGGGGAAATGTCTGGAAGGATATACATATAAATGTTTTAACTCTATCTCTGGGTGGTTGGATCTCAGGGGATTCTTCTTTTGTTTTTCTGAATGTCCTCAGTTTTCTGCACTGCACCTAAATGATTACATTTAGAATGTAGAAAAACATTTTCAAGTGTCTTGAGTCAATTCTTGAAGCTCTTGATCCTTCAATTCTGAAAACTGTAGAAACCAAATCAACAAATAGGATGTAGAGTTGGAAGAGATGTCAGAAGGCCTTTTGGGTCAGAGGGTCTCAAATCTGGGTCCACATTAGAGTCCTCTGAGAACAATGCATCACCTGTAGAGCTTTCAGCACTCTTCTGCTCAACAAATCAGAATCATCAGCGGTGGCTCTAGGCATTAGAATGTGTTACAGTTCCCCAGGTAATATGAATGCACAGCCACATTTAAGAATCACTGCTTTTGAGCTGGGCTGTCCAACACAGTAGCCATTAGCTATGCAAATTTCATTTAAAATAAGTTAAATTACATAAAAATTTAGTTCCTTAGTTGTGCTAGCCACTTTTAAAACCATGTGATAGTTGTGTGTGGTTAGTGGCTACCACATTGGACAGAGAAGATGGAGATCTACTCCACAATTTTCAGGAGGTAAGAGAGACCAGAAAGGCTCCTGGCAGGTGGACCTCCTTCAAGCAGGCCTAAGGCTCACCAGAGGAGAAAGCCCCTGTTCCTGTCTGCTCTAGGGATATAGGACAGACCTGCCTGGGCACTCACTGGAATAACTGTGTGCTTAGAAATGTCCTTCTGCTTTCTTGTGTCTGCCCCATCTCCTCCTTGAGTATAGGGATGTTTATGTCACATGTTTATTTTCAAGGGCTTACCAGGCCCAGACCCTCCCTACCTGTTCATCCTGGTCAGGCCCCCAGGCGAGCTGTTTACATGGAATCCAAGTGCTCAGTGGGGAGCAGAGTGTGCCAAGTGTTTTCCACAGGCTGCCGAGAAAGATGAGTGAGCGGAGGCAGAATAACAAAAAGCCACTTCAAAAACACACCAGAAAAAGTCACAAAGCAGAGACAATCAGAGGTTTGAAACGACACCCCCCCCCCCCAACCCTGACAAGAGAGCAAAACAAGTCACGAGGGAGCCTCTAGCCCTGCTGGTTTCGAGCTTGTCGCGGTTGCTGACTTGAGAATGGGCCTGTCCCCATAGTTCTGAGAGGAGCCAGGAGCTGAGGTTGTGGGGGCTCAGAAACCTCACCTGAGTTCTGAGAATTGTGGGGCTTGGTGGGGGACAGTCCCTGGGTATGCTGTGTCTCTGGGAAGATGGGAGTGTGTGTGTGCTTTGAGGGGGAGGGCCATCTGGCTGAAGGTGTGGATTCTCTTTCAGCCCAGAGACTGGGTACAGGTTAGGAAGTTGAGTCCCACCTGGCCCCAGGTTTCTGGCATTCATTGCTTAGACAGGTGAAGTTTCCATGGACATAGCCTATCAGGAACTCCAGAGGCATAAGATCACCCATATCCATGAAGCTCCTTCCATCGGACCTGAAGCTAAGCCAGAATGGGAAGACCAATGCTTCCCACACATTCCTCCACTTTCCAAACTCCTCTATATGCCTGTGAAGTACAGTGAAGAGAGCCCCGGAGTGAGAAGACCTGGGCTCAAGTTCCATGGACTGTCACTCACTTGCCATATGGCCATGGGCAGGTCAGTTTACCCATTTATACCTTAGTTTATTGGCCTGCAAGTTGTAGGGTGAGTCTAGAACAGAAGTTCCCAACCTTTTTGGCACTAGGGACTGGTTTCATGGAAGACAATTTTTCCATGGATTGGGGGATGGGGATGGATTTGAGATGATTCAAACATATTACATTTACTGTGTAAATATAGATGAAGTTTTGCTTGCTTGCCCAACAGTCATATCAGTATCTGTCCATGGCCCTGGGGTTGGGGACCCCTGCTTTAGAAGAATGGCTCTCAACCCTGGCTGCATGTTAAAATCACCTGGTGAGCTACAAAGATCAATGTGATTATAAATGTTCTGGGATACAGCCTGGACATCAGGATTTTTAACAAGATTGAGAACCACTGTTCTGCCCAGCACTTCTCTAAGTTTGGTGTGCATAGGAGTCACCTGGGGATCTTGGTAAATTTCAGAAAATCTGGCCTAGGGCCTGAGATTCTGTAGTTGTGATAAACTCACAGGTGATGTCCATGGATAATACCTACAGTCACGGCAAGTCTATCTTTAATGTCCTTTTCACTTGAACTAGCAGGCTGCATTCCCTCGACTCAACCTGTTTTCCTTCTTGTTCTGATAGGTGGTGTTACTTTGCTATTTCTGTCAATCACATCATTGTTTGTAAGTTCTTTCTTTTTCCTCCTTTTCTCGGAATAATTGTTTAAGTCCTCACTCACCAATTGAATTCTGCCTAGATGCTGTGGATATGAACCAAACAGGGATCTTCCCTTCAAGGACAGAAAATGAAAGATGAAGCCAGGCTGTCATAGGAGTTCAAGGTCTAGCAGAGGCCATTTTTGACTGGGAGGATTGGAAGGATAATGGAGCTGAAAATAATGGTTAAACTCTGTACATGTGCTTGACACCTGTTGTCTCATTTTATCCTTCAAACACCCCTGGGACAAATGCTGATAATGTCCCCTCAGTTTTCACATGAAAAAGCTGATGGTCAAAAAGAATCAGAGTCTTCTCCAAGAGGACACAGCAAATGAAGTGTGGCACTGGGACTTGAACTTAGGTCTTTGAGTTGGTCGTGAGTCTATGGACAACATGGATGGCATTTGAACTATCTACCTGACCAGATCCAATGGGAACTGGCCTTTTGGCACCAAGTTCTCATTGGGTGTGGGGTGGGCTTTGCATGAGTTACTCAAGTAATCCATTTAACCCATCCCTCTACTCACCTTCCATAGCTCTCTAGCCAGAGAAGGACAGGTGGGATCAGTTTCCACCCCCAGCCCCTAGTACAGGCCACAGGGCCTTTGTACAGAGCCTGGGGCCTAGGTCATGCTTTTCCCCACTGGGTGGCCTATCCCAACATAAGTCTCATTTTTCTCTTCTTGTATCATTTTCTTTGCAGCTTTTTGTGGGTAGACCCTTATGAGGAGCATGACCCCAAATAGTGCTGGGGCTACCAAGATCTCTGCAAATCCTAAACCCCTCAGATTCCTCTGGGTGTTTAGCTAAAATGGTAGCCAACAACCAACCCAATGGTTTGGCCACATTGACTGAACCCAGCTGTCTCATCTTCTGATATCAAGGTTACAAGGTTGGGTGGGGGTGTGTGTGAAAAAGAAGGAATAAAACCCCCCTTGTTTGCCCACTAGACTTCGAGTTCCTGGAAGCAGGGAGTTTGTCCTTCCATTTTTGTGTCGCCAGTGCAGAATACAGAGCTGAGCAGAGACGGATCATGATATTTGTCAGGTGAATGAGTCACAGTGACTTGGGTGCATTTTGTTGTTGCCCTGAATGGCTACAAAGGTAGCTTGTCCCACTTAGCCCTCAGACAGGAGATTTACCTGGCACAGGCATTAGCCTGTGAGGGCCCTGGAGCCCTGTGGGTGCAGTTACTGGGAAATCTTTCTCTTTCACCACATCTCCTTGGCTTGTGTAGCAGCTCAGCAAGGTGAGGCTTTCCTGCAGAGTCCCAGGCTCTTGCTATGCTGCATGAGCTGTAGAGCTGTAGAATGTCAATGCAGAGAGCATCAGGAGAGGCCTCACAGTACAGCAGGTGGCCCTGGGATTGCAGAACACAGGACCCGGGAAAGGAGGGGCCCCATTTTCCTTTCCCTTCTGGAGTGGGGCTCATCTTATTGCAATGGACATTTCCTAAATTGTGTTTGGATATCTAACCTTGAATACTAGGATGAAAAAGGTAAAGGTGGGCACTGAGGCACATCCCTTTAATCCCCAGGGCCTCTGGAGGCAGAGGCAGGAGGATGGTGAGTTGGAGGCCAGAGGCAGCCTGTGTAATGTAGTGAGACTCTGATTCAAAAAAGAAAAAAAAATTGAAAAAGGTGAAGGTAAACATCCTCAGACAAAGTGGGGAGCGATACATTTAGTAACAATAGTAGTTAGAATTAGTGAGTGCCAGCAGCACAGTAAATGCTTTGCTTGCATGCCTTAGCCCCATTAATCTTCACAATGCATGTAGGAGGGAGGAATTATTACAATATCCATTTTACAGATAAAGAAATTGAGGCCAGGGTGGGGATGTTGCCTGAGATCACACAGCTAGAAAAAGATGAAGCTGACCTTTATATATCCATAGCCCACACTTAGGTCCAACATGCCATGCTGCCCCCTCCCCATATAAGCAAGCAAATAATAGGTGCTGACTGTGGGGAGCAGGCAGATATTGCTCCAAATTTTGGAGGCTGGGCTGGCGTGGTAAGGTAATATCTGAGCTAAGCCTTTTGGACAGTGTTAGTGCAGAGGACAGGGTGGGGCCACTGTGCCTCACTTAGTGCTATTTATGGTGAAGTCTTACTAGTCAGATTCAGTCTCCCAGTTCATCTCTCCATGGCCCCCATGAGCCCTTGGTATGTGCCAGCCACTGGGCTAAGGGGCATAAGGATAGAGAGAGAATTGAGAGGACTCTGTCTCCCAGAAGCTGTCACCTTGGGCAGGTAGACTAGTACATAATAAGAAGCCAGGAAGACATGAATCAGTTATATCACCATCAATTTAAGGCTGTTTATGGGGTTTGTGGGGAAAGCCCTTGTCCCAATCCTGCCACTAATTTTCCGTGAGACTTTAGGCAAATCACAGTCTAACTTGTGGTCCCAACTTCTATACCAAGACATTTGTTGTTGTTAAGTGCTGTTGAGTAAGGTTCAACTCATAGTGACCCTATGTACAATAGAATGAAACACTCCCTGACTCTGTGCCAGGCACAGGATCTTTTTTATGCTTAAGCTCATTGTTGTAGCCACTGTGTCAATCCATCTAGTTGAGGGTCTTCCTTTTTCTTGTTGACCCACCACTTTCCCAAACATAACGTCCTCCTCCATGACTGGTCTGTTGTGACAACATGTCCAAAATATATAAAAAGCAGTCTAGTCATCCTTGCTTCCAAGGAGCACTCTGGTTGCACTTCTAGGACAGATCTGTTAGTTCTTTGGGTAGTCCATGGTGTATTCAATATTTGTCTCCAGCATCATCATTCAAAAGCATCAATTCTTCTGTCTCCCTTATTCAATGTTCAACTTTCACAACTGTATGATGCAACTGAAAATGCCATGGTATGAGTCAGGCACATATTTTTCTTCAATATGATATCTTTACTTTTCAACACTTTAAAGGGGTCTTTTGCAACAGCTTTTCCCAATGCCATGCTTCTTTTGATTTCTTGACTGCTGCTTCAGTGGGTGTTGATTGTAGAACCAAGCAAAGCAAAATCTTGGACAACCTCAATCTTTTCTCCATTTATCATGAAGTTGCTTACTGACCTAGTTGTAAGGATTTTTGTTTTCTTGATGTTAAGGTGCAATTCACACTGAAGGCTGTGTTCCTTCATCATCGGTAAATGTTTCAAATCCTCTTCAGTTTCAGCAAGTAAAGTATCATCTGCATAATGCAGGTTGTTAGTGAGTCTTCCTCTAATCCTGATGCTGCATTCTTCTTCATAAAGTCCAGCTTCTCAGATTATTTGCTCAGCATAAAGATTGAAAGGGTATGGTGAAAGAATACAGCCCTGATGCACACCTTTCCTGGCTTTAAACCAGACAATGTTTCCTTGTTCAGTTCAATGGACTGCCTCTTGGTCCATGTACAGTTAGGTGCTCTGGTATTCCCATTCTTTGCAATGTTTTCCATAATTTGTCATGATCCACACAGTCAAATGCCTTTGCATAATCAGTAAAACATAGATATCTTTCTGGTATCCTCTGCTTTTAGCTAATATCCTTCCAGCATCAGCAATGATGTCTCTGGTTCCATGCCCTCTTGTGAATTCCGCTTGATTTTCTAGCAGTTCCCTGTCAATATACTTCTGCAGTCACTTTTGAATGATCTTTAGCAAAATTTTGCTTGTGTGAGATATTAATGATAGTGTTTGATAATTTCTGCATTCGATTGGATCCTCTTTCTTGGGAATGGACACAATAAGGATTTCTTCCAGTCAGTTGGCCAGGTAGCTGTTTTCCAAATCTCTTGGCATAAACAAGTTAGCACCTCCAGTGCTGCATCTGTTTGTTGAAACATCTCTATTGGTATCCCATCAATTCCTAGAGCCTTGTGTTTTGCCAATTCCTTTAAGTCAGCTTCCACTTCTTCCTTCAGTACTGTGGGTTCCTGATCACATGCAACCTCTTGTAATGGTTGATCATCCACCAATTCTTTTTGGTATAATGACTGTTTTTATTCCTTCCATCTTCTTTTGATGTTTCCTGCATCATTTAATATTTTCCCTGTAGAATCCTTTACTATTGTCACTCGAGGGTTGAACTTTTTCTGCAATTCTTTAAGCTCGAGAAAAACAGGCATGCTCTTCCTTTTTGGTTTTCTATCTCCATCTCCTTGCACATGTCATTATAATATTTGATTTTATCTTCTTGAGTTGCCCTTTGAAATCTTCTGTTTAGTTCTTTAACTTCATCATGTCTTTGTTTTACTTTACACCAAAAAATAGTTACTGATTAATGTACTGCAGAATGTTTTCTGGGGGCTCATCAGCCATTTACAACTAACTGCTGGACTTGATGCTGTTGTTAGGTGCCGTCAAGTCAGGTCTAGCTCATAGAAATCCTATGTACAGCAGAACAGAACACTCCTCAACATTGTGCCATGCTTGGCACTATTGTCAGTGCTTCTCTGCTATTCATAGGGTTTTCAATGGCTGATTATTTTGGGAGTGGGATGCCAAGTCCTTCTCCCTATCCTGTAGAACCTAGTACTCCCAGGAGGTTTTCCATCCAAGAACTAACCAGACTTAGCTTCTGAGATCAGATGGGATGAGATGCTAGGGTGGTATGGCTGAAGACTGACATGATGGCACATGCCTAATAAAGCCAGCACTGGGGAGGTGGAGGCAAGAGGATCATGTGTTCAGGGCCAATCTGGGTTATATAATTAGGCCCTATCTCAAAAAAATAAACCAAAACAAGACACATACACCTAATCTCTATTCTCTTAGGTTTCCACACACTCAAAAACTCTACCGCCAAGCCACAGGGGGTGGTGCGTGTCTATAATCCCAGCACTCTGGAAGCTGAGGCAGAAGGATTAATGGGAATTCCAGGCCAGGCCAGCCTGGTCTATATAGCAAGTTCCAGGCCAACCTGGGCTACATAGCAAGACCCTGTCAAACCAACCAACCAACCAACCAACCAACCAACACACAATCTCTAGAACCAGGCACAGTGGCCCATGCCTATAATCCTGGCACTCAGGAGGCTGAGGCAAGAGGATTCCAAATTTGAGGCCAGCCTGGGAAAGCCTTTGTTTCAATTCTCTCCCCCCAAAAATCTGAAAACCTCTAACCTTGACAACTAGAGAAAAGCAGCCTGTTTACTGAAGAAGGAGGTGAAAATAGCTCCAGTGGTCAGCCTCCACCCCTTGCCATCCCGGGCCTCAGCCAGGTACGTGGACTGGTCATATGGGGATTGTTATGACAACCACATGAGAGAGCACATAGGAGAATGCCTTGTAAATGCTCAAGGTTTGGATGTGAAGTGAGACTGGCCCCAAGGCCACATAGCTGGTAAGAGGTGGCACCTTCTTGGAACAACCACACTTTCCTCTAATACCTGTACACACACAGCTGGGTGTACACATCTATAAGCCCATACATATGCATGTGTGTGCACACGCATGAACACATGCAAACATGCATGTAGAAATGTGAACACACCACCATACATACAAACATATACATATATACATCTGCACACATATCCAACCTGCACACACATACGTGCACAGGCACACATATGCATGCTGTGGGTGCTGGCACCTGTGTCAGGAAACATCTAAGTGGCATGACCCCTACTGGTGTCCTGGGGAAATCCCTGGGTCCTTGTTTCACCAGCCTTTCATTGAGCCTTCCTGGCCACCTGAGTAAGCAGAGGTGGGGGTAGAAAAAGCTGAGAGAGACATTGACCTTGTCCTCAAGAAGCTTTGCAGGGAGAAGAGTGAGCAAAAGTCACTCTGAATGAGGCCAAATGGCACAAAGGGAACATGAGGCTTGAGGAAGGGCGAGATTCCCGGCAGGGATGGCATTTGAGCTGGACTTTAAAAGATGGGTTGTGTCCCAGTTTGCCCAGGCAGCTATAACAAAACATCATAGATTTAATGACTCAAACAATAGGAATAAATTATCTCACAGTTTTGGAGGCTGGAAGTCCAAGAGAAAGGTGTTGGCAGCATTGGGTATTTTGGGGCCTCTCTCCTTGTCTTGTAGATGGCTGCGTCCATGTCTCCTCATGTGGTCTATGTTGCCTGAGTCCCAATCTCCTCTTCTTATGAGGACACTGGTCACATTGCTCTAGGGTCACGTGCATGGACTCGTTTAATTTTAATTATCCCCTTAAAGGCTCTGTCCCCAAATACAACAACAGTATGAAGGTCAGGACTGTAACATAGGGATTTTGGGGGGAGGGTCACGATTCAGCCTATAATGAGTAGGATATTTTCTTTTAACATTTGTTCAATGAGAAAAGTACTTATTGTAAAGTGTCGAAAAGCACAAAAAGGTAAATAAAAACCAGGTAGAGACGTTTTTCAATTTTTAAAAAATAAGAACATATATGCACCTTAAAAATGCATTTTACTTGTATCATCTACTGTCCTTAACCTGTTATTTTCATGTAACAAATGTATCATGAACTTTCCTTCTTGTCATTAAATTTTCTACAGCATCACTTTTAATGACTGCATAGTGTTCCATCAAATGGGTATAATGGAAATAGTTAACCAGTGGATGGTGGGATTTTGATTAGCCAAGATTGGTGGGGAGAAATAGCAGCCTATGGGAGGGAATGAAGTGACCTCCAAGGACACTGGTTGGTAACCCATCCAAAGAGTTCTCAGAGTCAGGTAGATTACACTTTATAAGGAGGTTGTGGGGAGGGATGAGGAAGGGTCAGGAGATAAACTGTAGATGTGAGGCTGCTGCTGCTTCTAAGAAGTCCTGGAAGGTCCCTAGAATGAGGCAGTTTCATAATTTATGTCTGACTAATGAAAATCTCAACTAGATCCTACAGGGTAATTGCAATTCAAAATTTGGCTGTACAGGGTGGGACTGAACTTGATGAGCACAATATTGTTGCAACTGACACGTGGCTTTTTTATTAGTGACTTTTAGTGGTCAATGATTATTGCTTTCCCATATTGCACTCCCCTCTTTCCTTCACCATCACTCATCCCTGATGAAGCGAAATCATTGGTAAATCATAACAAAAAGACAAGGACTTTGTTAATGATAAAGATTTATCTCATTTCACAGTGAGGACTTGGAAGGACCCAAGGGGAAGTTCAAGTTGGACCAAGAGGGCTTTTAGGGGACAGAGGAGGCAGAGATGATGGTGAGGGCACATATTGAGAATGCCTACCCATGGTGGACTTTGAATGATTTAAGGAGCCATTTGATAGGAAAGTCTACAGCTATACCGCTCTAGTGTCTGATCTTGTCTGATCTTGGAAGCTAAGCAGGGTCAGGCCTGGTTAATCCTTGGATGGGAGACTGCCTGGGAATATAAGGTGCTGTAGCCTTGGGAGAGGGGCTGGGATTTTAGCTCAGTTGGTAGAGTGTTGCTCTGCAGTCTCTGAGGTTCTGGGTTCAATTCCCAGCACCACAAAAATGGGAGAAGGACGTGGCAGTCCACTCCCAAGGCAATCCCGAAACAGTCAGCCATTGAAAACCCTATGAGGGTCGCTATGAGTTGGACATGACTGGACAGCACCTAACAACAAAACAACCTTGAGAGAAGGACCTGCAATCCCCACTCCCTAAAAAATCAGCCATTAAAAACCCTATGAAAAGCAGAGAAGCTCTGACAATAGTGCCAGGCGTGACACAGTGTCAGGAAGTGTTTTTTCTGTTGTACATAGAGTCGCTATGAGTCGGATGCTACTCAATGGAACCTAACAATAACAACAGAAACAACAATTGGTAGGAGAAATATGCTTAACCTGTTCATTTCAATATTATAAAGCTGGTGGTGTCTTAGGTTTCATTTGCTGCATTGTGCAAAGTAGAAGAAGAGAAAATGCCAGCGACTCTTGTGATTTGATAGAAAAAGCCCACAAAACAGCTTAGGGGTGTAGAGAAGTCAGCTACAATGTGATTTCCAAGACAGCCAATTCTAGATGGAGAAAACTAGATTACAGGTATCTTTGGGATTTCTTGTTATAGGACCTGGCCACCATTTCTAAAGTCTTAGGAGTTTTTTTTTTTTTTTTTTTTTTTTTTTCCTGGTACTGTGGGTTGAGCCCAGGGCCTTGTGCTTGCATGCTTTGCAAGTGTTGTATTACTGAGCTGCACCCCAGCTCATTTTTTTTACTTTTTGAGACAGGGTCTCACTAAATTATGCAGACTGCCCCTGGTCTCAAACGTGTGATCCTCCTGCCTCTTCCTCCTGAGTTGCTGGGATTACAGGAGTGCACCACTGAGCCCAGCGTAGTCTTAGGAGTCTTAAACCACATTCTTTTGTTGAATGAATGCATTAATGGACAGATAATTCTAACCAAGACCAGCTGGGAACAGTGACGAATATTTGGGAGTCCACAGAGCACGTAGCCCAGAAGAGCAAGATAGATACTCTTCTCTTTTCTTTCTCTGTTTGTCTGTCTTTCTTTTCTTTTCTCTCTTTTCTTTTCTTTTCTCTTCTTTCTTTCTTTCTTTCTTTCTTTCTTTCTTTCTTTCTCTCTTTCTCTTTCTGTCTGTCTGTCTTTCTTTCTCTTTCTCTTTCTTCTTTCTTTTCTCTCTCTATCTCTCTCTTTTCTTTCTTTCTTCTTTCTTTTCTTTCTTTTTTTCATACTGAGAATTGTCTTACACATGCTAGGCAGGTGCTCTACCACTGAGCTGCACCCTAAACTTATTTATTTATTTGTTTGTTTGTTTGTTTATTTATTTATTTAGAGACAAGTGCTTGCTAAGTTGCACAGGCTGTGTCTGGCCTCAAACCTGCAATCTTCCTGCCTCAGCCTTCTGAGTAGCTGGGATTATAGGTGTGTGCCACAGTACCCGGCTCAAGATGCATATTTTTGTGAAAATTTTCCCCTAACATCTGATCAAATCTGTTTGAACTTCTTATTTTCTTTTCAATGTCAAGTAGCACTTCTCCTTACCCAGCTGCAGGGAAGAGAGGCCACTTTCTGCAGCTCCTTCTGAGACACTTGTGTTAATGATGATGGCTTGCATTTGGGAGACGATTTCATCAGTTGGCATTATAAGGAAAATAGCAGGCCTGCCAAGCTCAATTTACTGGCAGAAACAGAAGAGGAATGCAGAGGACATTACTTATTAACTGTGAAATGTGGAGCATACAGTGATTTTGTTTGGCAACATCACCCTTTGAATTTCCAATGATTGCAGAATTGTGTGGCTTTTGTCTGGCAAGGATTTACACTGGCAGCCCTCCCTCGTGCTGTGGGCATGAAAAGGGTTATGTAAATAAATGATCCCTACTTTCAGGAGTCATCAGCACCTCAACTTGAGCAAGGATACAGGAAAATTTAATTCAGCAAGGATGCAATTCTCTTTAAACCTTTCACAAATCCACGTCATGAAAACCCAATTAAGATCATTTGTGATACATGAGCATTTATCACTTTGCAATAACTTACCACATGATCATCTTATTTATTACTTGTTTTAATTTGAATTTGTTTTGAGGTACCAGTGGAGGGGCTGAACCCATGGCCTCATGAGTATTTTGCAAGTGCTCTACCACTGAGCTGCACCTTGAGCCCCTTTTTAATTTTTTATCTTGAGACAAGGTCTTGCTAAGTTACACACACTCCCTCTGGCCTCAAACCTGCAATCCTCCTGCTTCTGCCTCCCCAGTTGCTGGGATTATAGGTGGGCACCACTGTGCCTGGCACATGAATACTTTAAATAGACCGTTCCTCTCATGCATTTTCTATCAGTTTTTTTTTTCCTTCAAATTAACGAATCTTCACTGACACTGAGCTGTGTACCCAGCTCTGTAGGAAACCACATTGGCTAGGTCTCTAAGGCTGACGCACACCTCCTCAATTTGTGCAAGTGAGATTTTTAGAGCCTTTCTTTCAGCAACCTCTTCCAGTGTCTAGTAAGTGTCATGCCATCCAGAAAACTGGGAAATGCTGCCTGTGAGCAGTGCCCACATCCCAGAAGCCAGTCAGCCTGGAGGCAGGCAACTCCCTCTGCAAATGCTTGCAAGAGACAGTTTGCAAGCGCTCACAGACTCCTTGCCGGAAACCAGGTAGTCAGAAGAGCAAGTGACGCACCCAAGGAGGAAACCGGGGATGATGACACCCAGGGCCCAGTGTTGGCAAGGTGCCCATGGGGAGGGAGGCCATCAGGACACTCCTGTGACATCCCTTTATGAAAGCTAATTCTACTTAATTCACTTAAATTAAAACAAGAGGGTTAGTTCCAGCAGTGGAAGAGGCGATTAGATGATGCAGAGTGAGGTTTGGGGACCAGGAAGCAGAAGTACCACCTCGACTGAATTTGTCACTGACAGTGAGATGGGGACCGCTCATTTTTTTTTTTTTTCAGTGCTGGGGCTCAAACCCAGGACAGTTCACGTGCTAGGTAAGTACTCTACCACTGAGTTGCTCCCCAGCCCTGGTCTCTGATTCTTGTCAAAAAACATAGGTCACCGCTCAAACCCTAGATTCTAGAACGAGCATGCTCAAAGAGGATAAGGAGAAGGAGGAAAGGGAAAGGGTAAGCGTGGATGTAACCAAGAATATACATCGCACCTACTGCGTTGGATGTAAACCCCTGAGGGCAGGGGTTTGTTTTGGTCACCAATGTGTCCCCAGCACAAGAACAGAGGCATGTCACAGATCTCTGTAAATATGTGTTGCATGAGTGATTTTTTTTTTTTTTTCAGTCCTGAGGAGTTGAACCCAGGGCCTCACACATGCTTTTGCAGACACTTTAACCCTGAGCCACACCCTAACCCCCCCTTTTTAAAACACTTTTTATTTTGAAACAGGGTCTTGCTAAGTTCTGCAGGCTGCCTCTGGCCTTGAATTTGTGATCCTCTTGCCTCTGCCTACTGAGTCTCTGGGATGACAGGTGTGCACCATTGTGCCCGGCTGACTGATTCTTAAGAGCTGGGTTGAACAAGTTCTTCCAATGAAGTAGTTGTTTTCTCATGGAGCCCTGTAGGGGACATGAGTAGTATGAGCTAGAGTTCATGTCCTTCTGTATGGCCACAGGCCAGCTTTAAAATCTCTTGGTATCTATCTGTATCCATCTGCCCACACAGCCACTCTTCTGCTCATTCATAGAACATTTGCCCAACCCCTGCTCTGTAATACATCGCATGTATTCATCAGTGGGGGCACGAAGATGGAAGCTGATAAATATTTTTCCCATCCCCACCATGAACCAGGCTCTGGGGACACATGTCGAGCCCGGCTGGGCCCACACTCTTGGGGAGAAGGCATAGCCAGGGAGCATTTCTCTGTTGCTAGAATTGGAGGTCTGATCAAGGCTTTCTAGGTGGGTGCATCTGGGCTGCCTCTTGACGGCAGGGTAGGTGCTCATTGGGCTGTGTTGGGTGAGGAGCACCCAGGCAGAGCCTTAGCAGGTGACAGAGCTGGTGACAAGGCCTGGTGTCTCTCACAGGTGAGCCGGGATCACCTTTCAGCCACACCTCTGCAGTCATGGCCTTCTTGATTCTCAGAGCTTGGTGACATCATTTGTGCCAACACAGCTGGGACTATGGGGACTCTGACTCTCATTTGCTCCTATTAGTTCCTTGGTCTGGCTCCCCTGGGAATTTGTGACAGGAGAAGCGGGCCAGGCAAGATGAGGGTATTTCTGGGTTTTCTGGACCATTGAAATGCCACTATAGCCCCGCCAAGGACCAGTGGCTGGGAGGCCCATGTGCTCTAGCATAACACAGAGGAGACATCTTCAGCAGGGCTGCCTGCGTATGGTGGCGCTCCCCCTTCATTGGGAGCAACCATACCCAGGTGAAGGCCCTTTGCCAGGGCTATGTAGTGGTGCACTAGAGTGGTGGGCCTTTCCATTTCTTCCAGCAGCACGATTTGTTCTGATCCAACGATTCTTTCTGGCCTTGAGCCCAGAACATCAGAAACCAGTTATATAGAAGCTGCCAGAAGATACTGTTAAAATGCAACCAGAAGAGTGTTGTTTGGGTCCCTTTACACATCAGCTGCCAATCTTTGTAGGATTTTCCCCTTCCCGGGGTGAAGAGAAAGAAGAGGAAGTGAAAACAGGAGGGGAGAGTTTTCTTGATGCACGTCTTGCTTTGTAGACAACAGCCAAAAACCCCCTTGGGTTTGAAAAGTGCTGTGGACTTTTTTGCAGCTTCTTCCCATCCACAGTTGCCTCATTTGATTCGTAGAGCTCCCCCAGGTAGGAAGCAGAATGCTGAGCTGCCCCAATTTCACTCTTATTTGCAGACAGGGACATTCCTAGGGCTGGTGGTTAGGACTGAGGACTGGCTATTCAGGGAGAAGGGAATTCTATAGAGTCATTCTGGGGAGATGCTGGTTTTTTTTTTTTTTTTTTTTTTTTTTTTAGTTACTTCAGGGAAGCTGGGTCAAGGCTTAGCCATACCTGGGGCAGAAAGGTCTATGTGGACAGAGATTCGAGCTGATTGTCCTCTGGGTGGAGTGCCCTTTGGCCACGGAGGGTGGAAGAGCTGGACTCTCCAAACCCTGAGTCACCATCTGTTGATTTCTGCCAGCCACAAGACTGTCCTGGCCACTGGGGATCCCCACCCTAAAGCCTGAGGCAGTTGAGAGCTCCCAATGGCAATATGTGCTGCTAAGACAGGGGTATCTTCCCCAAAGTCGGTGTGACAGGCTGGTGGGAAGGGGGCAGGGCATATGGAGGCAGCTGAGATGGAGGGAGCCCTTGTTCCCCAGAGACTGTAGTCTCTTGGTGCAGACATGGACACAAACCCACCAGGGCCCAATGGAGGGATGGTCTGGAGGAGAGGGAGAATTAAATAGGACCAAGATGGCCTGAGAGTTGCATGCTGGAACCCTGGGGTGAAGTCTCCCAGCCTACTGCCCCCTGCCCTGGTGACTTCATATTTTGCTCTGAAAATGAGTAATGCAGGCTATGGCAAATGTGAAGGCTCAGAGGGCCAGGAAGGCCAGTGTGTTTGATACTGGACTGGTCCCGGGAGTTTAGGTCACCGTTTGAGAGAGACTGTGGTGTGGCTTATTTGCTGGGGAAGGGCCATCATGGTGGCCCTCTTCTGCCTCCTGTAGGTGTGGGAACTTGGGGCTGGAGAAGCTGGGGTCAGTGTTGCCGGAAGTGAAGAGGTATTCTTCACTTTGCTGGACAGAGGTCAAGTGCAGGGAGGTTTAGTATCCCATCAGTGCCGAAAACCAGCACAATAGGACCATGGTGGATAGGGCCCCTCCCATCCACACTCCAAGACCAGTTCCTGGGCATCCTAGACAGGGTGTCTGAACTGAGGCTAACATTCATCTGGCTGGGAATCTGACTTTGTGAGACTCTCCCAGCTGCCCTCCCACCTTTCTGGATTATCTCGATCATGGAGGACAGCCTCTGTGTGCTCGTCTTCACTGGAGAAGAGGCTGTGTGTGTCTAGGGAGAGGCTGGGAAGAGGGCTGGGAAGGCATAGACGTAATGATTCCTTCCAGGGACTTGGAGAACTGAAGTCTCGTCAGGGTCAGGGTTGTGGATTTGGGGCAACTGGCAGGGGCACCTGGGAAGGAAGGGTAGATCGGTTAGCTGGTCTGACAGGAGGAAGGGGGATAAATCTATCCAGCCTGCAGCCTTGGGAGGGGAGACCGTTTTCAAGGCAAGGGCAGAAAGTCTCAACCCAAGTATATGCCAGCTCCCTCTGTCATTCTAGGGTATGTAAGTGGGGTGAATGATCTGGAAATGAAGGGGTGGGGCTACCTTCAAGGCCAACCACCTCTCACCCCAGAACCATGTCTCCAAGGGATAAAGCTCATGGACAGAGTGGGTTCAACAACATTCAGAGATCCTATACGTTAATTAATACCTCCTTCCTTCTCCTCAATCAAGGGCCATCTTCTCTGGGGAGAGGCCTTGCGTGCTTGGATAGGCGCTGGGTGGGGAACATAATGTGTTGTGATTTCATTGACATCCCAGGAGCTTTGAAACTTGATGAACAGGAAGCACCCTGTGGTTTTTAATCTTTCCCAGACAATCTCAAGCTTTCTCTCAGGTGCCATGGAGGGACTGGCAGAAGTGGGGGGCGAAGGGTGCATGATGGTGGGCTGTTCTGGTCGGCACTGGGTCCACCTTGGATCCCAGAGCTGCGCTGCGTGTCCCTGAGACCCTGGCCTGATGGCCCCTCTCCCTCCTTAGTCACCTGTGCACAGCCTGAGTGCTGGGACAGTGGGTTTCCTTCTCTTCTTTTCCACAGCAGCCTGGGTTGGTATCCTGCGAAGATCTCCTCTTGGTAGGACAGCAGCCTCTTATTATGTTTCCCAGCCTGCCTGGGGGCGGTTTAGCTAATCTGGCATTCTGTGGGTGGTGGACCCACCTCCGGCCGGCGTGTTCTGATGCCACACCTGGCACCAGTAGGCTGGGGAGAGGAATGAAATAATTAAGCCCCATGAGTTGAAAGGAGAATTAATTTGCCTGTGCAAAAAATATTTCCCTCTTCTCTTCCTGGCTAATTTCAAATGTGTTAATTCAGGACTATGAGTTTTTCCTTTTGTAACAGGTATAATTAATGGCAGTAGTTTTTAAAAAATATTTTTACTGACATATAATTGTACAAGTGTGGTGTTTTAAAAATTATTTTTTCATTAGAATTTTGTACATGTGAACAGCAAAGATATTTATCCTTATTGATTATAAAAATGATTTAGTTAAACACAGTTTTGAAAAGAGAATAAAAGAGCATTCATAATCTCACCACTGAATATACTGGATTCCCTTCTTTCCTTCCGTCCTTCCTTCCCTTCCTCCCTCCCTTTCTCTCTTTTTCTCTCTTTTCTTTTCCTTTCCTTTCCCTCCCTCCTTTTTTCTCCCTCCCTCCTTCCTTCTCTCTCTCTCTCTCTCTCTCTCTCTCTCTTTCTTTCTTTCTTTCTTTCTTTCCTCTTTCACACTGAGGCTGGAACCCAGGGTCTTGTGCATGCTAGGCAAGCAGTGTGCCCTCCAATCCTGGACTAAGTTTTTTCTCCCCTTCAAAGCTTCATCTGGATGCATATTTAATTGTACATGGCTATCATCCTAAGGTACATTTATTTTTTGAAAAACTAAAACTAGTCTGGTAGAGTATGCATTGCCTTGTCTTGCTACATAATCTTTCTCACCGTCATTAATGCACAAAGCGTGTTTCATATGATCATTTACTTAACTCGCTTGCTGTGGCTGGAAATTTGATTGCTTTTTTCACACTTCAAGCCAAAATATTTGCCTGTTCTTTCATGACTGTCAGTGCCTGGGGGCCAGGCAGAGAACGTGGCCCAGCTTTGAAGCATGGTTAAAATGACTCCATCTGCCTTCATCCTACTGTTTCATCCTACCCTTGTTACAGGGCTTCTGCTGTGCACAGGTGCCCACAAAAAGGAGCACCCACCTTTCAGTAGGGAAAGGGCATTTCCAGGGCATTTTTTTGGAGGGGGGACAGGGTCTCACTAGGTAGCCAAGGCTGGCCTTGAACTAGTGGTCCTCCAGCTTCAGCATCCTGAGTGCTGGCATTATACGTGTGTGCCACCATCCCCAGCTTTCCAGGGCACATTTGTGTAAAATTTTTCATTCATGGGGGCATTGACCCACTGGACTGTAGTCATTTGTAGAGACATCTCTTTCAGCAGATGAAAGACAGGAAGCATGTCATAGTGAATCTTCTATTATTGATGCTAAGGAAAGGTCCTTGGCATATAAAATGTGTTCAGTAATTTTTTGTTGAGTGAATGAAAGAAGAGTGACTCACAGCTCACAGGAAATGTGTAAGTCACCAGGCTAGGATGCATTCTGACACATTGTTCTGTTTCAGGAGCTTTGGAGATATTGACTCAAGACCCTCCTGTGTTCTCCCCACTTCAACTCTAAATTGATGAAAGTTGGACAGCACATGGTCCCCATATGCCTCCCTATATAAGCTTTAGGTATACCTGAATTCAGTTAGGTGACCAACTCATCCCAGTTTGCCCAGGGACTTTTCCTAGTATTAGCAGAAGGTGTCTTCAATGGCAGGGAAGTGGAGACTGGTTTTGTGCGAGTTCTCTGCATACAGTTCTTACTAAAGTCCTGCAGAGGGCACTGGAGGCAAAGCATAGCAAACAGGGCCAGCAGGGTGGATTGAGCACTCCCAGGTGGGAGATAATGTATCACAGGAACCATCAGACTTGGAATTGTTTCTGGCTGCTCTCCTTAACCCTGCTACAAGAAACAAATGTCAGGGCACAGATGCTTGTTGGAGGAGAAGGGGTGACCATGTTAGACAAACCTGGTGCTTGCAACCCTCTGGTTTCTTGATCCTGAGAAAGCAAACCAGATTTATTGCAGGCTAAGTTTCCAGCCTGCAGCTATACCACTGTGGCATCCAATCCCATCAGATCTCGGAAGCTAAGCAGGGTCGAGCCTGGTTAGTACTTGGGTGGAAGACCGCCTGGGAACACCAGGTGCTGTAGGCTTGGGAGAAGGACTCAGCAACCCACTCCCAAAAAACAATAAGCCATTGAAAACCCTAAGAATAGCAGAGAAGCACTGACAATGGTGTTTTGCCTGTTGTACATAGGGTAGCTGTGAGTCAGACACCGAGGACACCAACTTGACAGCACCTAAAAACAACACAACATCAAGTTTCTAAATGTGTTCTTTAACTATCTTGATGTCTGCACCCTGGCATCTGATCCCACCTGATCTCGGAAGCTAAGCAGGGTCAGCCTGGTTTAGTCCTTGGATTGGAGACTGCCTGGGAATACCAGGTGCTGCAGGCTAGAGAGAAGGACCTGGCAATCCACTCTGGAAACAATCACCACTGAAAAACCCTATGAATAACAGAGAAATCCTGATAATAGTGGTGGGCATGGCAGTGTTAGAGAGTGTTTTGTTCTGTTGTACATAGGGTCCCTATGAGTTGGACCCAACTTGACCTAGCAGCAACAACTACCTCGATGACTCGGCAGTTGCATTGACAATTGAGGCCACAGCAGAAGAAAATCTTGTAAGGGAAGAAATCTACCTTTTTTTTTTTCACCTTTCTAGGTTCCTGGTTGGATGTCTATAACAAGAGACAGGTTAGACAGAAAAAAAGCATACAAATGTATTTAATATAACATTTACATAACAATAGAGCCTTAGAGGGAAATTAAGACCCCAAGAAGTAGTTAAACCTGAGCGCATCTGGAGTAGGTTTGATGAAGAGTGGAAAGTCATGGGGAAAAAAGAAGCCTGAGCTAAGAGTGGTGAAGGGTGTGTATAGTAAGGCCTGTTCACACAGCTCCTCTTGGTGTTTCTTTCAGGGATAAAGATGCTCCTTTCCTGTGAGTACAGGAGGTCACCCCTCCCTAAAGGCCTTATGACCTGCTTCAAGAGGAATTCGGGGGCAATGGAGACATAGTTCAGTTGGTAGTGTGTTTGCTTAGCATGAGCAGGGCCCTGGGTTTGATCTCCAGCACTGCAGAAAAGGAGTTCAGAAAGTCCTTACTGTTCCTCCCATTCCCTCTGTTTCTTCTGCTTAAAATATTATTCTGGGGCACCATATTTAGAGCGGAAGTGTTTCCTGAACCCCATCAGCTTTTTTCACGTGTGTCTATTGACCATCCACTCTTCCCAGGTTTACTGATCAATGTACCACACTTGGGAACTGAGTGGGAAAACATAATAATTCCTTTCAAAGTGGGTAGTGGGAATGAAAATATGTGTTTGCTGTTAGGTGCCATTGAGTCGTGTTCAACTCATAGCCACCCTCATAGGGTTTTCAATGGCTTATTGTTTCGGGATTGCCTCAGGAGTAGATTGCCACATCCTTCTCCCATTTTTTGCAGTCCTGAGAATTGAACCCAGGACCTCAGAGACTGCAGAACAGCGCTCTACCAACTGAGCTAAATCCCCGCCCCAAATGAAAATATAGCCTCTTTATAACTCTAGGAAAAGAGGAGACCCACACAGATTCTACGATGGGTTTTGGACTGGCTAGAGCCGACAGTGTGTCGGCACGGCTTCTGATGTGCAAGTTTCCTGGGGCCTGGCACACACCAGCCCCCCAACTTCAGTGCATAGTGTGTATTGCTGTTGTGTTCAGCTAGGTTGCAACAGATATACTCACAGTTGCATCTTTTACCAATTCTTCCATTGCTCATTCTTTACTGTTAAACCATATACTTTGGGCAATAGCTGTAGTTTGTTACATATGCTATGAGAACATTTTTGTAAGGAGTGCCTGGCTGCAGACACCTGTAGAAATGATTTTAAAACACAGAGATGCTCTTCATTACTTGGAATGTCATCAGTGTGGATGTTTCCATCTGCACCGATATCTGGAAACTGTTAGGTTAATAATCTTAGTGTTCTATTCATTTGCTTCTAACCCTTTCACTGTCTTAAAAAACATTTTAAAAACTGGCAAGACTATGAGAATTGGGTGGTGCTTTTAAAGAACCACAGAAGAGGGAGAGGCTGCTTGTCTGTGACTTTGAGTTTGTATCTCACAGGTTGGGAGTCTGTCACCCATAGAACTGGAGGCAGACAGATCTGGGCGGGAATTCAGATTCCACCATAAATTAATTGAGTGATCTTCGACAGGTTATTTAACCTCTCTGAACCTTGATTTCTCCATCTGCAAAATGGAAATGATATTTATAGTATGCCCTCTTCAGGTGTGGGTAGGGTTAAGTGAGATAATGTAAGTAAAGCATTTGGGCCATTGCCTGCCACCTGCAGGGGCTCAACAACAAGGTGTTGAAGGACTGAGTCATTCCTTTTTTCTAACTCCTAGCTGACTTCCTTTTTTTTTTTTTGTGGTATTTGGAGGTTGAATCCAGGACCTCTGACATACTTCACAAATGCTCTACTACTGGGAGGCAGCCTCAGCCCATTTTATTTTTTTTTTTTTTTTGAGGTAGCGTTTCACTAAGTTGTACAGGCTGTCTCTGGCTTTGAACTTGTGATCCTCCTGCCCCATCCTCCTGAGTCCCTGGGATTACAGTTGTGTGACACTGTGCCCAGCTGCTGACTGCCTACTCAGGTAACCCAATGTTGCTGCAAGTTATGTTGCAGTAGATTGAGTTATGACTTTCATTGGTGGTGTTTAGATACACTCAATGTATGAATTTAGAAGTTTCCCAAGTTTTCTTAGATACTCTATCATCATCACCAACAACCACATCTACAACAATGCTAGCTAAGAGCCATTGAATGCCTGATCTATGCCAGGCAACAGGCAAAGTACTTTTCACACCACTTCATGTTCTCACAGCCACTCTGGGAAATTGATACTGTAGTCATTTTTTCCCTTTCGAGCAGAAGAGAAAACTAAAATCTAAATTTGAACCAGAAACCGTACTGAAGCCTGTGTTCTTGATGTCAGATCTATACTGCCTCGCTTTTCATGTGGCTTATCTCATCCTTCACAGGTTGGAACTTACTAGTTTTGCTTCCAGAGAGCACAGAAACTTCTAGGTCCTGGGTACTTGGTTGCAACTGGTTTTGGATGTCTGGGGACATTGGGTAAGAATGAGACCACTTTTGGTGCTATCACCTGCTATGTAGGGAGAGAAATAGGATTTATTGCAAGGAAAGTGATTCTGGTCTAATAAATTGGCATAATGGGAAACACTAAGATGCACCAAGAAATCGAAGGATGTCGGACTCTTGGCAAAGATCAGTCCAGCCAGGCTTGAACATTTTTTTATTTTTAAATTCCTGAAGATCTGCTCTCCCTGGAAGAAGCTGTAAAGAACAATTCTAGTCGGCTCTGAAATAGTTGGAACATAGATAAGTCACTCACTTCTCTTCTTTGGGTATCAATTTCCCCTTTGCTAAAATGAGGGGATTAAGCAAAACCCATGTGCCAGATGCCTGGACTCTGCCTTGACGGCCTCCACTGCAGAAGTTGTGGGTGGGGCCCAGGCAGCCTCCCCAGAGACAGGCTGGTGCAAAGGGCGGGATCCACCCACCTGGACTGTGACTGTCATTTGATGGCTTTGAGGAGGCGTTTTAAAGCTCATGCCCCAGGATATGTGGCATGTTTTCTGAGGAGGAGGAGGAAGAAGAGGAGGAAGACCTATCCAGAGTGCATACATGGGAAGAGGTGGGTGAAGTTTAGAGAGTAACTCTGGGAAACATCCATCTAATGTTGGTACTTCCTGAGATTTCAGCATCTCAACGGGGGATGTCTCTCTTTTTCCCTCTCCTCTCTCCCCTTCCCCCTCCCTGTTTATTTTTAAAATACAGAATCTCACTATATATCCCAGGCTGGCCTTCAATTCTCCTGCCTCCATCTGCCTGGGATTACAGATGTGTGCCACCACCCCAGTTAAGGATGTCTTTTACAAGGTTCCCCCGCTGCTCACAGATTCACAGGAAACCACAGCAGGTGTAAAACACAAACAAAACACACCACACCTCGGATATGAAGGTGGTTCTCCCAGAGGCATGCTATCTCGTATCACCTCAGACTTTATAAGGCATTTGTTTTCAGTCTTTGTGTGTGTGTCTTTTTTCATTTTGACAACATGGAGAGCTCTGGAGGGCAGGAGACAATTCAAAAAAGGGAGTCATTTTTACATGTACATCTCCCGCTGTAAAACACCAGTCTCCAAGTGGATTCTTTCATCTTGAGTCTTTTGGAATTTTTTTTTTCCCCCGGTATGAGGGTGCTGAACCCAGAGGCGCACATGCACTTTGCAAGTGCTCTACTGTTGAGCTGTACCCCCAGCCTGTTTTTCAATTTTTATTTTGAGACAGGGTCTTGCCAAATTACACAGGCTCCCTCTGGTCTTGAATCTGTGATCCTTCTACATTTGCCTCCAGAGGGAGTGAAATTACAGGCCTGCGCCACTGCATCCGGCCTGAGTCTTTTGGATTACTGATTCAGGGTGATGAAATCCCCAGGACAAATGTTCGGTCTCATGTCAGTACCTTGTGCTACCACCTGAAGCTATTTTTATTTTAGGTAAAAAAGTTCATAGGACTTGATTGATCAATTTAGGCTCAAGATTATAATCATAGATTTCCCTGGTACAGTGACCCATTCTAATATTAACTTCAAGAATTAGAAATTGCATGAAAAGCACTTGGGCATATAGTACATGCTCAAGGAATGTTTGCTTTTACTATTATTAGGTGACCATGGAAATAATGTCCACTAATTTGGCCTTAGGCTGGGATTTAGCTCAGTTGGTAGAGTGCTGCTCTGCAGTCTCTGAGGTCCCGAGTTCGATTCCCAGCACTGCAAAATGGGAGAAGGACGTGGCAACCCACTCCCAAGGCAATCCCAAAACAGTCAGCCATTGAAAAGCCTATGAGGGTCACTATGAGTTGGACTCGACTCGGCGGCACCTAACACACACTGGGCTAAATTTGCCCTTACAATCTGCTGTTGTCCCAGAGACATCTTCTAGGAAGACAAGTTTCCTGCAACTCCAGGTAGAAGGAAATACGCATTCTCAGTAGTGCAGTCTTCTCCAGATCCTTAAAATGATCTTGGGTGTGAGGCAGACCTTTAAAATGAGTTCTTTAAAGTGGTATGTATTTACATATAAGCATAAATCCTAAAATATCTGTGTTTAAGATTATTTTCTTTTTGCATTTGGTTTTACATTTATGCTGGTATAAATTTCTTTTTTAAAATAAATTAAGAAGTGGGAAAGCTGGGCGAGGTGGTGCATGCCTGTAATCCCAGCGGCTCTGGAGGTAGAGGCAGGAGGATCCCAAGTTCGAGACCAGAGGCAGTCTGTGTAATTTAGCGAGACCTTGTCTCAAAAAAGTTAAAAAAATGGGCTGGGCATGCAACTCAGTGGTCCAGCACTTGCAAAACATGCAAGCATGAGGCCCTGGGTTCAACCCCTAGTATCACCAAAAACAGAAATTAAGAGGTGGGAGATGCTAATTCAAAGAAAGCTGTAATAGTCCAGGTTGTACCCAGAAATGGTACAAGTTGTGATGGTGATATGCAAATAACTGAGCTTTGAGAAGTATTGTTTCAGTGAACTGAACCTTCTTGCTCCCCATTTTGCTACACATGAAAATATCCATCAATATTCATGGAGTTTGACTCTATAATATGGTTGTAAAATTTTTGTGTTGTATGGGATCTTGAGATGCTCCTGGGGCAACTCTCATTTTTAGACAGGTAGTTCCCAATGTCTAGGGAAGTGTTGCCTTGATTAAGTATAGTAAACTGGGGAGGAACTATGATTTTTACCCCATTCAACATTGTTTTCTAGTGGTCTGGACTACAGAAATAGAAAAGGCAGTGTCCACATGGGAGGAAAGACAATAGGACGGTGAGAATTGAAACTGTGTCTCATGACAGAGTATCAAGGGTATTTGTCTTGATGTGTTTGAAGACCTTATACTTGGAAGGGCAATGAATTTATTCTATTTGACATAAAGGTGTGCAAAAAGATGGCTGAAGTTAAAGGAAGACAGACTTTAGCTTAGTAAGAGAAAATTTCCTGTTTAGCTAAGGAGGGAATAAGCTGTCTTAAGACACAAAGGGTCCTCAGGACTGGAGGTATTTATTTAGGCAGAGCATGCTGCCCTAGGAAAGTGGTAGGTTCCCACCTTTTGGCACCAGGAAGAGGTTTGTGAAAGATGATTTTTCCATGGAGTGGAGGTGGAGCTCTGGAGGTGGAGGCGAGGGGCTACAAATACAGATGCAGCCCACCGCTCACCTCCTGCTGTGCAGCCTGATTCCTAACAATCATACTGGTCATTGGCTGGGGTTGAGTACCTGAGCCCTAGGGGATCTGGGGACCGCCGAGTGCTGGGTGGGAGCTGGAGGTGGCTTACCTAAGATTCTCTCTCCTGAATGTCCCCAGTCAGGCAGAATTTCCTGCTTTCAAAAGGCTCATCAAAGGGAGTCATCATCTGCTGTTAGTGTCTCAGTTTTATGTAAAAAGCAAGTTACATTTGGGAATTTCCCTCCCCAAGTTAACACTTTTTCTTCCTGGGTAGTGGAAAAAAAAAAAAAAAATCTCGTGCTAAATGAGACAATGTGAACCAAAGCCTGCTAGTTTAACTACCTGTTTACCATATTTTAAAAAACAGGCTGTTAAATATTTGATAATTTTGGATTTGCATTTGAATCAGGGTTTCATTTAACAACATGCAATAAGACTATGAGAGAAGTATAGGTGAGTGTGGTAAACTACAAGTTCCATCATCTCACACTCAGAAAGCTACCAGTAAGGGTTCATACTGGGAATTGTTGGTTGGTTGGTAGGTGCCCTCGAGTTGATATCCAACTCAGAGACATTACGACTCAGAGACACTACGTACAATAGGTCAAACACTATTGTCAGTGCTTCTCTGCTATTCATAGGTTTTCAGTGGCTGGTTTTTTTTTTTTTTGGGAGTGGGTTGTTGGGCCCTTCTCCCAAGCCTACAGCACCTGGTGTTCCTAGGCGGTCTCCCATCCACGTACAAACCAGGTCCGACCTTCCTTAGCTTGTGAGATCTGATGGGATCAGATGCCACAGTGGTACGGCTACAGGTCATACTTGGACTATAAGATGCAAAATTACTAGGCTGAGCTGGGTGAAACTGTCATTTTGTAGATAAAAACCCACATTGGCAATTTCATATGGCTAAAGTTAATAACAAGCCATTTATAAGGTTTTTATGATTACTAATATTGTTTCTACTAAACACATAGTTCTTACCATACTGATCAGAGGAGCATTATCACAGTAAGCCAAATTATAGTTCAGCATGTTGTCTTCTAAAAAGGCTCTGAGTACCTTTTAGCTTTTTGCACAGTGAATTTTTAACTTGCAAAGATATTAAGCCTTTTAATGTGCTGATCATTAAGAGGTCAATTGTAGTTGTTCCAGCAAGGATTCCCAGTGGACAAAGACAAGATAAAACCCATCCTGTAGCTGAAACCAGGTGGAGACGCTGTGTAGTAATACTTGGGGGTAGTGGGGAATTCTCTCTGAAATAAGGATTTAGCAAGGTCTAATCCAAGCCTCATTGCATGTTCAGATGAAAACCCAAAACTTCTATTTAACTTCAGGTGATATTTTCACACTGTCAGCACCAACTGTCTAAAATACAAATGTTGTTAGGTTATTAGGTGCTGTCGAGTCATGTCCGACTCATAGCAACCCTCATAGGGTTTTCAATGGCTGATTTGTTTCGGGATTGCCTTGGGAGTGGATTGCCACATCCTTCTCACATTTTTGCGGTGCTGGGAATCAAATCCAGGACCTCGGAGACTGCAGAGCAGTGCAATGGAATATACAAAACAAGTATCTAAACGTGTAGGGTCAAAACTAAAGATCTGGACACATCTAGTGAAACTTCAGTAGATATGGATGGTGTGATTAAAAAAAAAATTCACTGAATGTTTAAATTTAAAAAAAGTTTATTACAGCAAACATCCCACTGTCATTAATTCCCCTCAAAATACTCCCCCTGGCTTTGACCACACTTATATCTCATTATTCTGGTAACATTCTGAAGCAGTTTTGCGAGCCCTCTTTTGTGAGTGTCTTTAGTTTCATCCTCTGTCAAGGCTCTGTATAATGTTTCACTTCTGGTACAGCAATTTCTGTCAAATAAAAGCATTCTGGTGTGCCCTCATCCACCTTATTCACTAGTGCTGGTACCAAGCAACTTCTGGCTTTTCCCCAAAGTCCAAATGACCATGAAAGGTAAATGTTTTGAGTTGATTCAGGACATTGAGGCAGCCGTAACAGGACAACTAAAGACACTTACGATGGACTTCCAGAACTGTTTCAGAAAGTGACAAGATTGATAGATGTGTCCAAAGCCAGGCAAAGTATTTTGAGGGGGATTAAAACTGTAATAAAAAAATTTAAATTTGAACATTTACCGTATCTTCTGAATACACCTTGTACATGTCGAGCTCAGATTCCCTTTTTTAGTAAGTCATTCATCTATCATATCTATTCCACTCAGTATTCACATTATCATGTTAAAATGAGATAGCATCTCTTCTCTCCAAATCTCTTCTTTATAGAAGATAGCTATGCATTGTTTAAAAATGGGGGATATGTTCTAAAAATGTACCTGCAAAAACCTAGATTGCATAGCCTGCTACACACCTAGGTTATAGCCAATTGCTCCTAGGCTACAACTCAGTACAGCAGGTGGTGGTGGTTGTTGGGTGCCACAGAATGGGGTCTGACTCATAATGACTCTATGTATAACAGAATGAGACACTACCCAACACTGTGCCAGGCCCTGTACTATTGTCAGTGCTTCTCTGCTATTCATAGGGCTTTTGATGGCTGATTTTAGGAATGGGCTGCTAGTTTCTTCTCCCAAGCCTATAGCACCTGGTATTTCCAGGTGGTCTCCCATCCAAGTACTAACTAGGAAAGTCTGCTATTTACAGAAACAAAACTGTATGTGTGTCTTACACACAAGTATCTAGTGCATTAAAAACACTGAGACCTTTTTTTCCATTTTTTTTATTACATTTGGACCTTTAAGAAACATATACCATCAGATATACCACTATTCAGTAAAAATCTATTCTAGTTTTTAGGAAGCATACGTGTCACAAACTATCTTGCTTCTAGTCTCCAAGACTTTACTAAGAGTTTATCAAAAAGGTAGGCTCTGATCTATGGGATCCCGAGCCTTGAGGTTTTGAATGTTTTGATTACTGTAAAACAATTTCAAGTGGATGAACTTAATTCCCAGTTGTTTTTCTTCTGGAATGGGCTCATTTTGAAGTCCATTACAAGAATATTCCATTCCTTAAGCTCTATGATCTATTCTGTCTTTGGAAAACCTGGTAAAAAAGTATTTTTTTCCCCCTGTACAATAAGGATGAACTTAAGAGAACATACCCAGTATTAATTAGAACGAAAAGCAGTATAATGTGCATGTGCTATGCTCACTTTAATGACTGTCATAGCAACTAACTACTCATAACTATGGAGACTATTTCCAGGTGAGCACGATCCGTGTGTAGTTAGTTGCAGGCTACACTCTACCTCTTAGTATCTGACATTGTTTAGAAATAAAAAAGGTACGTAAACAAACACATATTCAACACGACTGTGTTCTCAAGACAGTACTCCATACAAGTATACAAGAGAGGGGACTCAGGGAGCTGTGATGGGAACTGAGAAAGTTTAAAGCTATGGCTTTGGTAAGCACCCAAGTGAGCTGTAGGAAGGCATTTTAAGAGTAGATTCTGCAGCATCAAAGGATAATTCTCTAAAAGAGGTGGGTGTTTTCTCAATCTAAACTCTGAGGCTTTCAGCAGTTGAGAGCTAACAACAAGATCCAAAGAAAAGAGCCATCCTCACAACATGAACAAAGGTGAGTGACTGTGCCATTAGGCTCGTGACGCTCATGGTCCAAAAGCCTCTGGTGGTGTGATATGGACAAGAAAAAAATCGATACACAGACCACATAACACCATTAAAACCAAAAAACATTTTTTCATTAAAAAAGTATTTAGGACACATAAAACAAGGCAACATTTATTCTTTTTTCTCATCTTCTGGTATGGGATCTGTTGGTGGCTCCTCCACTGTTGCACTGTTGCTCTCTGAGCCAGTGTTACTATCACTGGTCCCTTCCTCTGCCATGCTGTCAACCCCTTCCTGCCCGCTCTCCTTGTCCTCAGGTGTGGATGTGCCCTCTTCACCATTCTGCTGGCTCTCCGTTGTTTCTTCAAGGTGTGTCTCCTCTGCAACCACACATTTGTCACTGTCAGTCCCAAGACAAACATTTACTCTATTCTGCCAACTCAGAGCTGTGCTGTCCAACATGGTGGCCACTAGCCATTTGTACCCATTAAGCATGTAAAATGGGCCATTGTGACTGAGGGACTTTTAAGCATGTCTGGAATAATTTAGGGTGTGAAAATGTGCTTTTTAGCTTTAAGTTTATGAAATCTAAATATACATCAAATATATCTGATGAAAATTTAGCTTTTGAATTGAAATGTGCTGCAAAAATAAAATGTAAGGCTGAGGATGTACGTTACAGGTACAGCACTTGCTTAGCATGTGCAAAGCCCTGGGTTCAATCCCCAACACTGAAAAAAAATCATAAAGAAAAAAAACAATCCATACTGGATTTCAAAGACTTATTATGAAAAAAGAATGTAAAAAAGTTAGTAATTTAAGAAATGTTGATTACATATTGAAGTTATATTTATGATTTACTGGGTTAAATATATCATTGAAATTAAGCTGGGCACATTGACAAATGCCTAAGACTCAGCTACTCCAGAGGCTGAGGCTGGAGGATTGCTTAAGCCCAGGGGTTTGAGGTCAACCTGGGCAATATATATAGAGAGACTCATCTTAAACAAATTAACATGAATTTTACTTATTTTGCCTAATTAAAAAAAAATGTTACTGGTAGAACATATAAAATTATACATGTGACTTGCATTTTATTTTTTGGACAGTGCTGTGCTTCAGTGCTTTGGATCAAATGAGAAAGCAGGTAAGGAAGAAAAATAAGGTTGGTATTCTACATGTTTTGTTAAGAGTCATGTTGGGTTATTTCCTATAACAAATTAAGAACATGGGGTCTTTGCCTGAAGTCTCAAACCATTTTCTTCAGGTTTTTTTTTTTTTTTTTAATTTAAGCTAGGACAGAATCTGAGTAAAGACCAATAGTACTTAAGGCAGGCCCCATTCACAGATGGTAAAACAGAAGCAAAGGACTGAGTATTGGGTCTTGTCAAAAAATGAGCAAAGACCCATACCCTGATTCTCAAGCTCTTGCCTTAGCTGTAAAAATGTGCTCATGCTCCAAACTTAAAGATAAGAAACATGTTCATAAAAACAGAAAGAGGTTCTTTCTGATAACGAAACTTAAAATCGGACTATCTGAAATGTTAATCTGCTGAGTTAAATTTTGTAGAAATACCTGGTAAAGACTGATATTCCATTAAGTGCTTTTCAGTGGCTGTCATTTGAATACAGAGTATGAATATGTCCCTCCCACTTCCTGTAATGATGATCCAAGGAGCCTCTGGTGGTGTTCCCAGAACTATCTTTAGCTTATTCTGATTTACACAGTGCACTAGGCAGGGTGAAAACAGTGCCAGAAGATAAAGGTGATCTTGAAATTTCAAGTAATAATCAATTCAGCCAAGCAGTCTTTGTCAACTGTTCAGCTATACTGCTATTGCCTCAAAGCAGCCATAGACAACATTTAAACAAATAGGAGTGGACATGTTCCATTAAAATGTGTTTACAAAAAGGTGGGGAACAGGATTTGGTCTATGGGTTTTATTTTGGCAAATGCTGTCCTACAGCGCCAAAGACAATCTTTTTTTTTGTAGTACTGGGTGACTGAACTTAGGGCCTTGCACATGCTAGCTCTACTACTGAGCTGCACCTCTAACATTTTTATGATTTTTTATTTTGAAACAGGATCTCACTAAGGTATACAGGCTGCCCCTGCCCTCCACCTCAAGATCCTCTTGTCTTGGCCTCCCAAGTAGCTGATATTATGGGTGTGCACCACAGTGCCTGGAAAATAATCAATCTTTCTCTCTCTTTTTTTTTTTAGTACAGGGGGGCTGAACCCAGGGCCTTGTAAATACAAGTGCTCTGCCATTAAGCTGCACCCTAGCTCCTTTTTCATATTTTATCTTGAGATAAGCTCTCACTAAGTTATGCAGGCTGCCTCTGGCCTTGAACTTGAGATCCTCCTGCCTCCACATTCTGAGTAGCTGGGATTATAGGCATGTGCCACTGCACCCAGCAAAGACAATTGATCTTAAGAGCAATAATCACATCTTGGTAAATACTAGCAATAAAGATTAAAATGTTGCTTTTTTTGTTTGGTTTTTGTCTTTTGCTTTGAGATAGGGTCTTGCTGTGTAGCCCAGGCTGGCCTGGAACTCACTATATAGACCAGGCTGACACTGAACTTGAGTTGATTCTTCTACCTCAGCCTCCTGAGTGCTGAGATTATACTAATGTGCCACCAAGGCCAGCAAAATATTGCATATTAACACTATTTCAAATTCAGTACCAGAACACATTCATGGAGGAGATGTTTTCAAATGAGGAAATGAGACTAAATAACTTATTCAAAGTCATAGTGCTAATAAGTGGGGAAGCAGCAAAAGACATAGATCTGTCTGACTCCAGAGCCAATATCCTTCACCACTGTACTGATCTACCTTACTTTCTTATGTCAAAAAATGCCACATAGTCATCTGGGCACAAACAAGACCTCAGATAGCAAGACTGACAACAATGTGCCACTGGTGTTTGTAGCAATACCAATACTTCCAGTGAATGTACTACAAAGATTATGATTTGGAAAGAACCAGTTGGATGACATAGAGAATAACTCAATAGGCAGCAAAAAAGTGATCTCTGAAAAGCATTTAGAAAAATGAAATTCAGCTGTATAGAGCCCTCATGTTTCCCTTGGTGTCACTAGGAGTGAGCTACCTGTCTCCATTGGAATGCTCTCGTCGTCTTTCTTCTCCTCGGCTTTGTTTCCTGCTTGCTCTTCCTCAGGAGCAATGCTACTCTGGCTGCGCTCAGCTTGCTCTGCTGCCTCTTTCTCTCTCTCTTCTTGCCTTTTGCGGGCCTGTTCCTCAGCCTGTGCAATTTCAGCTGCAATTTTCTCCATATCCACTTCTACTTTTAGACCGCACAACTAGTAGTAAGAAAACAAAACCAGAATAAGCCACAACTCTTTTAGCAATGCTCTTTATCATTGAACTAGATAAATTGTTTCAAAAGTGAGTTTCCTTGCCTATGAAATAGAAATATGTGTATGAGAGAAAAAGGTATGGTTCTAGATCTTTCCCAAAACTCTGTCTACAGAAAAAAAACTATTGTAGAAGCTGTAGCATATCAAGTATTACAGAGGCTTGGTGGCTCAATGCTGAGAGTACTGTGTTATACACAAGGTTGCTAATTTGTATGTCAGGCTACCAAACACGAGATTTACTTGTTTTACTACAAAGTATGTCACAAGTCCAATGCCAGGGGCAGCCTGTGAAACTTAGTAAGGCCCTGTCTCCTGTACCACCGACAAAAAAAAAAAAAAAAAAAAAAAAAAAAAAAAAAAAAAAAAAAAAAAAAAAAAAAAAAA
>VMDO01004254.1:0-128378 GCA_007922755.1 Pedetes capensis
CTGGACATGTAGCCTAACTTTATTCTGGGGAACAGAGGCAAACATGGGTGTTGAAGGTGTGAACAATCTCTGCCACATGTGATGAAAATAATCCTAAACATTCATGAAGAAAGGGTTTAAATTCCAGTAGGTATCAGGGACACTTAGTTTCTACATAAGGTAATAAAAACTTTAATAAAAAAAGACAGGGAATCATTGACATTTTAGGAGAAAGATCTATTATCACTTCAAGGTTCAGAGACAGCTTCCCAAAGGAGTAGATATTTAACCTAAGAACTGAAGGATGATGCCAGCAGCTGTCAGGGTAGTATACAGAGTGATGAAAAAGTGTAGCTCATGGCCTTTTAGTAGACTGTTGGGCACTTGCTAGTGGTCAAATATTTCAGTACCTAAGAAGGAAGATAATGTTT
Source organism: Pedetes capensis (assembly GCA_007922755.1). NCBI lineage: Eukaryota > Metazoa > Chordata > Mammalia > Rodentia > Pedetidae > Pedetes > Pedetes capensis. The sequence goes on from VMDO01004254.1 coordinate 411, forward strand.
GATGAGAAATGGCTTTGTGGAAGTAAACACAGGCAGGCCTACTAAGAATACATTAAATGGTGTCAAGAATTGTAGCTTTTATCCTGAGACCTTACATTTCTCCTGTTTTTATGTGTCTGTTTTCTTTGGTTTGAATTTAAAGCTAAACAATCAAAATACAGCTCAGTCTGTGGATAACATATTGTGAAGGAATCCAAATACCTACTCCAAAGGACCTCCTATGACAGCTGTGCAACTGTCTGGTTTCCCTATACCAGACTGTTTTATATTATGATATGATCTCTGGAAAAATTGTTGGAAATTGTTGGAAAGCAGCTATGAAAGGGATAAACACTTGACATTCCATCATTTGTTCTTGCAGAAGCAGATATTATGGGAACGTTCTTCAGATGATGAGGAAGAGCTGAAAACATCTGTTGCTGCAGAGAGGGTAGCCCAGGGGGAAAAGTGGCAGAGCATGTCTTGGACAAAATTAGATATTGATGGGCAGAGGAATGACAATACAGGAGAAAAATTCATATTCATAATTTTCTTTAGGATGATTTTATCCAGTATAGGCATTTCCCTGGGAAGCAGGCCAGCCTGGTTTTGTGTACATTCGGTCTAGACTCCTCCACTAACCATAGGCCTTGGTTAGGTTACTAACCTTCATGTTATCTTATTCTCATCTGCAAAATGTAAGTGATAATAATACCTATCTCATAGAGTAATGTTTCTAGAATGTGTACACAGTACTTGTTATTGTTGTTAGATGCCGTGAAGTCGGTATCCGACTCATAGTGACCCTACGTACAGCAGGCGAAACACTATTGTCAGTGCTTCTCTGCTATTCATAGGGTTTTCAATGGCTGATTGATTTCTGGGAGTGGGTTGCTGGGTCTGTCTCCCAAGCCTACAGCACCTGGTGTTCCCAGGCGGTCTCCCATCCAAATACTAACCAGGCCCAACCCTGCTTGGCTTCTAAGGTCTGACAGGATCAGATGCCACAGGGCTACCGCTGCAGGCACACAGTACTTAGTCACATGTTAAGCACTTAATATGTATGAACTGTTGTTTTCACTGTTGTCATCATCATCATCATCTCATCATCACCTCCACCATCATCCCTTCTACCATTAAGATCCACTGACACCACAGTTTCAAAGTATGGATCTACAATATATACTTTATAAATAGCACAATGAAGGAAATCATTGGTGATATACCTGTGTCAGATTTACAAGGAGTTTTCTTTTTGTTGGTCATATTAACGTCAGAGCAGCAGATAACTTGTTTCTAGTTTGGTCTGTGTTATCAAACAAGGGAAATTTTAAAAAAGCAAAGCTCACTATTATAATATGGCTTTTCCTTTTGTTTAAATTATTTTGGGGCTAGTCAGAGCTAATAAAAATATTTATGATGACAGCCAATGGCTGTAGGGGAATCTCTTCACAAAATTAGATAACTTCAGAGACAGGCACTGCTGGGTTTTTTGTTTTGTTTTGTTTTGTTTTGTTTTTGTCTCTTACTATAGCACCTAATAACCAATACCAATTTCGTGGGAAAACTACAGGAGTTGAATACCTTGAGTTTTTCCTCTAATTTTTACATATGACCAAAGGCTTTTGTGTTTGGGTTGCAATTCGATGTATGGAACCAGATAGTCCATGTTTTTACTATCTCATTAGCTGAAACTTAGGCAATTCCCATTATGCCAAATAGAAGAGAAGAGCATTTAGGGAAAAAAACAAATGGATAGAAATGTAATTTGTACATTTACATTGTTAGCCTTAAAGGGCTAGGTTTTTCCCGGACAGAGGAAGTAGTTTATAGATGCTTGTTACCTGTTCCCTTTAAGGTTTCTTTTGGCAGTTGATCTTCCTGTCTTTTTTTGCTTTATCCTGTCTAAATCCAGCTGCTTTCTATTTTTCTAAAACTATTACCATATGCTCATTCAGTGACTATCCATCAATATAAACTACATAAACTACGTTATAATTTAAAAAAATATTTTCACCACCTTCTGTGTACGAGGAAGCAACCCCAGGTACAAAATTTATTCTCACTTTCTGAATTTTGGCTTAGTATAATGTTCTCAAGTCTCATCCACATTGCAACATCAGATTTTCATTTCTAATTATTGCCTGGTAATATGCTATTGAATTGATAAATCACGTTTTGTTTATTCATTTGTCAGTTGATAGACATTTGAATTATTTCATCTTTTGGCTATTATGAAAAATGCTGCTATGAACATTCACATAAAAGTTTTGTGTAGATATATATTTTCATTTCTCTTGGAGTATATAATTGGGAGTGGAATTGCTGGGTCTTATGGTAACTATGTTTAACTTTTGAAGAAATGTGCCAGCCACTTTTAATTATTAAATTTCAATGTAATTTAAAACTCATGTATTTAACAATAAGTTCTTTTTAAAATTCAATTATTTTTCTTATTGTTTTCCTCTTTCCTTCACTTTTAGCACTAGCAACTTTCTTGGGTGCCATGATGACTATATGTATATGTATATTTTGTTGTTAGGGGCCGTCTGACTCATAGTGACTCTACTTACAACAGAGCTTCTCTGCTATTGATAGGATTTTCAATGGCTGATTGTTTTTTGGGTCTGTCTCCTAAGCCTATAGCACCTGGTATTCCCAGGAGGTCTCTCATCCAAGTACTAACCAGGCCTGACCCTGCTTAGCTTCCGAGATCTGACAGGTTCAGATGCCACAGTGATATAGCTTCAGGCTATGTATGTACATCTATATTAAAAAACAAAAGCACAAACAAAAACAAACAAAAAAACCAAAAAACAAGATTGTGACCACAGCACTAGGACAGGTCTTCACTGCTTGAAATTGACATGCAAAGCAATGCTTTATTCTTTGTTTCACCCAGAAGTGTCATAGATAAGCATGGTGTCTCATGCAGATTTTAGTGTGGTTGTTGAGTGCTGAGCAAGTGATTGAGCCCGAAAGCAGAATTCTTTTGAAAATACTGGTCAAGGACCAAAATATTTAAACACAGAGCAGTTCAAGTTCTGAGGTATCACTGCATATCCCTTCACACCTCGTCTCTGCCTGTGCCAGTCTTGGTAGCTTAATAGGGATCTTCGGTAGGGAGGAAACACTGAGTGCACAGTCCTTTTTATCCAAAACTGGGAGTGTGTGTGTGTGTGTGTGTGTGTGTGTGTGTGTGAGAGAGAGAGAGAGAGAGAGAGAGAGAAAGAGAGAGAGAGAGAGAGAGAGGAAATGAGAGACAGACAGACAGACAGAGACAGAGAAACAGAGAGTCCCACAGGGTGGATAATGTTTTCTTCTCATTGAAGTATCTGGTACTAGAAGTTGGCTGGGAGGAAGTGGAGAGTAAGAACAAATGTCTTTGTGCTTAAGAACTCATAATTGTAGGGGGCCCTTGTGTCCATGATGATTACTCCTGTCTTTCTGGCTAGCTTGTGACAGTTGATTACCATCTCAACTGCCTTCATCCCAGGTGTTGGAGATGAGGCCAAATCTTGTTCTCTGGTTTTCCTTTCAGCTATGAGAATGGGCTTTACATCAGTAGTTTCCAGATAACTGAGACTAACATTCGCTCATTAAACGTGATGGTTATCTTTATTGTTGGTTGGATTTAGAATTGTCCAGAAGATTGGTAAAGGAAGCACACTTCTGGATCTGTGTGAGGGTATTTCCAGGGAAGGTTAACTGAAGGGGAAACCCTCCCCTGAATGTGGGTGACACTGTCCCAGGGGCTGGGGACCTGGATGGAATAAAAGGGGAAGAAGGAGAAAGCCAGACAAACACAAGCATTCTTCTTTATCTCCTTCTTGGCCACCATGATGTGAACTGCTCTATTCTGCTATGCCCTCCCTACCATGATGGACTGACACCTCTGAAACCATGAGCCAAGATAAATAATTTCTCCCTTTAAATTATTGTTGAGTATTTTTGTCACAGTGATGCAAAAGTAACTAATACATTAACTATTCTAGAGTTGTCAGAATCTATCATGTGTCTGACTTTTTTGTAATCATTAACTTAAAACAATATTTCATTCTATTTAAGAGCCACATACCAGGCCATAAACAAAAATATGATTTTTAATATTTGAAAACATTAAGGTACTAAAATATATCACATTCAAAGCTACATGTATTTTATGATAATTTTTTTCTTTTTAAACTTATTGTTCCTGTTTATATCATACTCATTATTAAGCAGAGTTTAACAGAATCAATTACATATTTTTAGTAGAATCCTTAGCTCATCTTTATAAATCTAGATTCCTAGTTAAACATTTATACTTTTTTAAGATATATGATCACATATGCTTAAATAATATGCCATTCCTCACTAAGGCTTAAAACAATACAGATAAACAGATACCTATATCCTACCTGGCCTACCTTGTGGCCAATCTTGGGAAACTGTAAGGTGGATGGCAAGACTGGAAGGCAGAACCTGTAGACATGAGCTCACTGATCTAGATGTTGGTCCAATGTGCTATAGATCCGGCATTGTTTGAAGTATGCATTGGTTATTTGAATAAATCAACACAGCCCTAACTTAACTGTGCTATCTATTTAACATTCATAACCTTCTCCAGGGAAGGTAGGAACATCAGCAAGTAAAATTCTAATACATTTTACAGGCAGCTGGGCAGGGCCAAATTTCCATACTATTTTGAAACTTTTCCTGAGGTGTTATTTTCTAATGTCAAGATTTAATACTTATATTTTCTTTAGATGCTTGAAGAGTCATTTTATGTCTTTTATTAATAATATTGCATATAGTGATATAGTTGCCAATGGTGCTCCTGGATTATGGGCTTTATCTTTCCATTAGTAATCTATATTGACATCTTGTATTAGTAACTTCCCCTATACTTCCTTTGTTAAATGAAAGGATGAAGCCTGTGGCTTCAGAGTTGTTTCTCAATACCAGCTTTCAAGAGGTCTTGCTTAGATCCACAAATGTTCTTGCCTTCTAAAAATTATCATGATTCTTCCAATGAATAATACTTTAATTATTTTTCGATCACTTACCTTGCTCATAAAATTTACATAGCAATATCCAAAGACATTTGGAAGTGTGACACTTTATCTTTAATATCTTGGGAGAAAATGACCAGCAATTCCATTTTCAACCTACACAGATTTCACAAATGTTCTAAATTTTCCATGTTAGCTTGCATTTTTAATATTTAAGAAAAAACTTTGGTGTGGGTAGTTTTAGTTATTAACACAAATAGTGACATGATTGCTTATCGGAGGTACTTAGTATTTTAAAACCTTCCTCTTTAAAGTATCGTCATTTCATATGCAGTTGTGATAAAAAGATAGTGTTTATTTAAATTCTTGTCTTTTTTCTTTACTCTTCAAAACTACTTTAAAATATTTTAAAGTTGCAAACAATACAGCTGCCACCTCTGAAGATATTTCCATCCAAAATTATGAGATACAAAACCAATGAGAAATCTTGGCTGGATTTTTAAAACATCAGACTGTTGTTTATTGATTAAAATTACATCAATTAGTTTATTTTCAAATAATTAAGGGCACAAAAAAATCCATGCAGACACTGCAATATTGTGTCACTATCCAAAAAGTTCACAATGGAGTTGATTTAAATATCAGGTGTTAATCTTTCAACTCTGTATTATATATCTTAATATTACTAGGAAAAAATCATCAAAATATTTATGGATCTTAGGAAATTGTCTGAATTAAAATGGTTTGACATCTCTTATTTAAGAGATTTTTAGATAACATAATTTGATTTGATCTTAGAAATAATGTATAGAAGCAATATTTGTTGTCTTTCCAAGTTATTTTCTCTCTGATCAGTCACTTCAACAGAAATTGCACTTTTGCAAGGATTTGAGTTCAATTCCCCAGCACTGCAAAAAAAATGCATTTTTGTTCTGACCCATTCTTCCTTTCATATTCTAGATTGGAAAATAGGTGTTGTGCAATACTGCCTCTGAGGACTTTTATTCTGTGACATTCCACAAGGCTGATACATTTCTAACCTTCTTGTTTTAATGTTTGTTTGAAAATTTCAGTTCTTTCCCTTGTGAAAAATATTAGCAATTTTATAGAAGCCTCAGAAACTAAAATAACAGTAAGCCTTCTTATTTTAAAGTATAACTAATTTAAGCGTGTCAGCTTTAAAAAATTTTTTTCCAATACTGGGAGTTGAACCTAGGGCCTCGTGCATGCTAGGCCAGCACTCCACTACAGAACTCATTTATTATTTTTTATTTTGAGACAGGGTCTCGCTAAATTGCATAGGCTGCCTGAGGCCTTGAGCTTGTGATCCTCCTGCCTCCTCATCCCAACTCACTGGGATTGCAGGCATGTGCCATGGTGCCTGGCTAAGGCATTCTTCAGTTTTAAATTTGGTTTTAAAATGACAATTATAAAGCATTCCAGCTAATAAGAATTGAAACTACATTTTAAGAGGTAATCTCTCACTTTATTTTGGTTTTCCAGGAAGGTAAGAGACAGTAAACACTTATCTGAACAGTTTTGTTCTATGCTCAGGACTCTACATTGTTATTTTATTAAATCTCACAACATTTTACACATAGATTTTCTTTTATAGATCAAGAGAAAGAACTTTAGAAGGGTCAAAAAAATTTATATCCCCAGGCTAGCAATTGGCCAAAAAATGCTGAAAATAAATAAATAAATACATAAAAGAAAGCCAAAAAAGAAAAGGAAAAAAGTGTTCTTTACAGGTGGCCAGGATTAATCTTGTACCAAGAGGTTTCCAAGTAGATTTATTTATCAAATAAGAAAGGAAAAAGAAGAAACTTTATACCAAATTTAATAAGTAGAATACAGTTTGCATAAAGCCCTGTCGAGGGACTCTATATTCTTGAAGTAATTATTACAATTTAAAGGCATCTTGCGGATTATAAATATTATGTTAATAATATAATTTTTGCTGAGGGCTGCTAGAGAGTTTTGGCCCTCTGAAGTCTATTCTTGCTTATTTGGAAAGTATGCTCAAAGAATGCACATCCAAGATGGAATGCAGGGCTTGATAAAACCCACCTACCTACATCTATACCCTGCAGCAGAACCACTGTGGTGTCAGATCCCATCAGATCTCAAAAGCTAAGCAGGGTTGGGCCCACTTAGTACTTGGATGGGAGACCACCTGGGAACACTATGTACTATAGGCTTGGGAGAAGGACCCGACAACCCGCTGCCAGAAAACGTCAGCTATTGAAAACTCAATGACAGCATAGAAGCACTGGCAATAGTGTTTTGTCTGTTGTATGTAGAGTCACTATGAATTGGACATTGACTCGATGTCACCTAACAACAAGAACAACCTACATCTATTGATCATTTTTTTGAGTCATTCATGAAATGAACCTCTGTTAGCTTTGTAGGCATTTGCAGGTAGTTCCTATATTTGTTTCACATTGCACCATTTTGTTCCATCAATACCATCTAAGATAAGCCTTAATTTTGTTTCTGGCTTCCTTACAAACTCACACAATGAAGAAGATTCATGGACAAATGCAGACGTGATATATTTTTCTCCTGAAACAAAACAAAAGTGATACAGAACAGTGGCTGATGATTGTGACTAAATTACCAGATGTAAAATAGACATGATTGAGCCCAGCATGGTAGTGAACTGGGAGTCCCGGCACTTGGGAGGCTGAGGCAAGAGGATCCACTCAGATTTGAGGCCAGCCTGGTCTGCCTGGACTACACAATGATACTCTGTCTTAAAAAACAAACAAACAAACAAAAATTTACATGGTTAATCAAGAAGTGTTCCATGGCCTGTCTTCTTGGGCATGTGACAAAGCTGTGGATAGCATGTTTATCAAAGCCACCTCTGCCACTCACTTTTGTGTCTTCTTATGGAGGATAATTCTGGTGTTTGAAGTTCTCAGGAGTAACCTGAAAGATTCTGGCAAAGGTGCTTTTTCTAACAGTATTTCCATTTTAGAGTTGTGACTAGAAGTTAAAAGGCTGTGGGACTTGAACACCTGCTAATGCAATAATGTTGGAAAATAGACTTGGATATTTATAGCAAGAGATGAAATTTTTATAATTTAATGGAATAGAATTATTAAACAGTATTTACCTTCCCTCCATTTCCTTTAATTCATTCTGAAGCAGAATGAAGTTCTACTTTGTTGGGGTGGGTTTGAGGATTTTTTCAATGGCCACTCTCCTAGTGATGGTTCACAGTAATGGATTAAAATTCTGATATGGACATTAGTCTCTGTCTTCCTCATTTAGTTCCCCAGGGACTAACATCCAGAAGGAAATAGTGCCAGTGATCTCTTAATTGTTTTCATCCTGATTGCTCTTGGACCAATACATAAAGGATTTGGTTTTGGCCCCTCATTAGAGCAACATTTTCTGGCATCCTGAATCCCTTTGAGTCTCTTTTTAAATATATGCATTTCCTCTGTTTTTACTCTGTTTGTCCATTTTATCTCTCAGCAACTGATAAGATGATCAAGTAGAAGGCTCTTTGCATTGGGGCATAGAATCTCTCTCTCTCTCTCTCTCTCTCTCTCTCTCTCTCTCTCTCTCTCTCTCTCTCCTCTCTTTCTCTCCCTCTGTCATTCTTGTTGACACTCTTTGAGCTCAGTTGATGGGATGAAGCATTACGTTCCAGTGGAGTGTTAAGAACTAAGACTTGGATTTGGGCTTTGGATAGAAATAGAAGTAAGATGCTGTATGTAAGGACACTTATAATTACCTTGCATAGGGAATAAGAGTCTTCCTATGTTAATACTATCTTACCAGAGATCTACAGCAGCTTTGGGTGAAAGCCTGAAACAATAAGGAAGTGTTTCAGGTCTTATTTTACTACCTTTGTGTATAGTCTCATGGTCCAAGGTTATTGGATGAATGAGACTCACATGCTGGCTGCTATTGCAATATTGTCTCAGTAGCATGCCAGTCCCTATAGCTCAAACAGAACGGAGCTTTAATATCAATTTTTTCTAGTTTATCATTTAATAGAAGAATATACTGAGAAGCATAGAAGACTACAGATTTGTACAGAGAAATTCTTGTGCTTAAAAAAGTTGAATGCTTAGACTCACATAATAGCTAAAATAGTTTCTTCTAAATTTTTAGCAGACTTTTGTATCTAGATATTTTGCTGAAGTACTGAAGCCAAAGAAGAGACCACAATTCAGGATGTGTCTCAAAATGGGAAATTCATGAATTACCTCTCAGAATTTTTGAAAGTACTTACAGAAATTTTTACAAAATCTTATAACTATTTTATAACCAAGAATTGTCTCATGTTTCCAATAGTTATGCATTTGTCTTCATAATCATATTGGCTCCAAGAGTTACACTTTAATTGACCCAATAGAAGAACAGAGGTTGATTTTGTACAGGAAATGTTACATTTCCTTACAGCAAAGGCCAAATGATGTCACCACACAGTACTGTCTGAGCAAAGGTTTCGAGTAGTATGAATATGGATAAACAGAAAGAAAAATTATAGTATCAAGTGCTCTGGTACTATAGCAAATGGAAGCTAATTCATACTGTGAGTGATAATTTAAAAAAATCATTTGATAAATCACATGAATGCTGATAATTTACATTTTAAGTTAATTTTTTTATAGTACTGGGAGGTTTAACCCAAGGCCTTGCACTTACTAGGCAAGCACTCCACCACTTAATCGCAACATTAGACTCTTTTTTCTTTTTTATTTTGAGACACAGTCTGGCTAAATTGCACAGGCTTGCTATGCACTTGAGTTCATGATCCTCCTGCCTCAGCTTCTCACATCACTGGATTACAGGTATGTGCCATGGTGCCCAGTTTAAATTTAAATTTAGTTTTTTAGTTTGTTCTATGTTATTGTTGTTCTTAGGTGCCATCAAGTAAGGTCCCATTGATAGTGATCCTGTGTACAACAGAACAAAATACTCCCTGACACTGTGCCCTACACATAATCTTTCTTATGTTTAAGCCCATTGTTGTAGCCACTGTGTCAATCCATCTAGTTGAGAGTTTTCTTTTTCTTCATGGACACACCACTCTCCCAAACATGATGTTTTTCTCCAAGAATTAGTCCTTCCTTGACAACATGTCCAAAATATGTAAGACACAGTCTAGCCATCTTTGCTTCCAAGGAGCACTCTGGTTATATTTCTTCTAGAACAGATCTGTTGGTTCTTTTGCAGTCTATGGTTTATTCAATATTTGTCTCCAGCCACATAATTCAAAATGTCAGTTCCCCTCCTGTCTCCCTTATTCAAAGTCCAGCTTTCACAGGCATGTGATGCAACTGTAAATACCATGGCATGAGTCAGGCACACCTTTGTCTTCAGTGTGACATCTCTACTTTTCAAGACTTTAAAGAGGTCTTTTGCAAAGGTTTTCCCAATTCAACATACTTTTTTGATTTCTTGATTGCTGCTGCTTTCCATGGGTGTTGATTGTAGAATAAAATAAAGCAAAATGGTGGACAACTTCAGTCTTTTTCTCCATTTATCATGAAGTTGCCTACTCACCCAGTTATAAGGATTTTTGCTTTCTTGATGTTGAGGCACAATCCATATGGAACGCTGTGTTCTTTGATCTTCATCAGTAAATGTTTCAAATCCTCATTACTTTCAGCACACAGAGTTGTGTCATTTCCATAGCACAGATTATTAATGAGCCTTCCTCTAATCTAACTGAAGGTACGGTGTCCTTCCTCATAATGTCCAGCTTCTTGAATTTTATGTTTATGTTTATTTTATTATGATAAAAATCTCTTAATTTTACCTTAAAAACTAGTGAGAGAATTTTCCCCTTAGAAGTATACATATTAGTCAAATTTGACAAATGGTGATATAATCAAGTAGCATTTTATCAGATGAAATGCAGTTGCATCTATCCCTCAGACTTGATAGAATAGGACTCTTCCCCTTCCCTTCCATCCTTTCTTCCTTCTGTATTTATTCATGAGTAGATTTATACATGATGATATGTGCCAGATATTGGACTTGAAATAAAATACCACTGTTTTGTAAAGCTCAGTTTTAATGAGGGAGACAGAGACAGCTTTGTAACAAATCAATAAAGTACTATGAAGAAAATAGACAGATGTGGTAGGAAGAATATTTAGATTAAAAAAAGAAAGGAAGGTAAGGTTATATTTAAAACAGAGATTTGAGGAATGAAGTAGACTACCATGGAAAGAGAAGGAAGAAGCCATTTTGGCCTGAGGGAATGGCAGGCCCAGGGAAAAAAGTCTATGTACAGATAACCTCATGTGTAAGGGATTTCTCATTCAGACTTCCCTTCATCTTGGACACATTTTCAGCCCAGTGAGCTGGTAGAGTTGCTATTCTCCATCAGCCAGGCATTTAATGTTAGGCATGAACATGACTGAATTCTCCACAAAGACCTCCTATTGCTTTTTAATCCTATATTTATGATGCTTCCTGCTTGCTAAATGTCTTGTGATACCCTTTTGTGTATAGCTTTGGTTGGTTGCTTGAAGAGAAACATGCCCCTCCATCATTCCCTGGTTCATTCTCTGCTCAGCCCAGAGGATGGAGGTAAAAATTAGCATTGTTCTCTTGTGAATTCCAACAAAACCCTGAGAATAACTAACTTTTCAGTAACACTTGCCACGGAGGATGCTGTTATCTTTCCTGTGTAGATGTGACTCTTGAGTCCAGAGACTATCTCGTATAGCACAGTGTCTGCACACAGTCTACTCATTTTACAACCAATTGACTGAAGAAGTATCATAGCCTCATGTTTGATATGAACATATGCTTCTTTGAAGCACAACAAAGATAAATTCATTATGGAGGAATATGTACTGTTTGAGATAACGAGTTTTCTTTTGTTTCTGAAATAGCTTTAAAGTAGGAAATAAGTGATTAAAGTAAACTAATTTTTTATTTCATTTCTGAGATTTCAAAAGTTGTAATCTTATAGTTTATTATCAGTGTAAAGTTTTTAACACACATGAAAAGGAATTGAAGGACAGTGATTGCTGAAGACTTTGTACCTGGAATCCTCAGCCAATCTTTCTGACTAATGTTGAAAATTATTTAAAATGGAGAAGCATAAGAAATTATCTCCTCTAGAGACCATCAGATGATATTCTTAGAAGCAAATCATTTGCAATGTGAAGCTTACATGGGAAGACAACTTTATAAAGGAAATTACACTGGGCCTCAGAGATGCTGGAAACTCCTTTATGGGTTTTTGTCTCTACAGAGTGAAGTTTCTCTGGACATTTGCATATAAGTGACTTATATTGAACAGCAAATGTAATTGTGGTCTAGCAGGAGTCAGAATCTCAGCAGACTTTTTCAGTCCTAATTCTGCCTCCTAAAATCTTGTCAGTTATTGACCATGGAGCCTTGTTTTCTCATTAAAAAAAAGTTGAATTTAATGATAGCTAGTGCTTCTGCTACCATCAAATTTTGATAAGTCATAGCATATAGCTTTTATTGATATTCCATGCATACTTTTAGCCTTCTAATGCAAAAATAAACAAAACCAAAAAATTCCGGAAGGTAGGACATGGTGGCACTGGTAAGCTTACCTAGGGAAAAAAATTTATGATTTTTACATTTATTGTTTAAATAAGTTCTTTGTATCCTACAATCATGGTGATAATCATTTGGGGATCATGTTTGAAAACTTCCTAGATAATGACTCTGATTCCTATTAATATGTCCTATATTTTAGGCCAGAGATATAAAAACCTTTTTTTTCTCCTTTGTTTTCCAATATCAAGTTTTTTGGTTGTTTCTATTTGTTTTGTTTCTAAACTTCACTTTTGAGACTAATAGTTCTTCTTGGGACATAGCTAGTGAATTGTCTTTGGCTGGAGCCTAAAGTTGGAGAGAGTGGAGGTTGAGTGTCCCTCAGGGAAGACAACTCAACAGTTTTTCTTTGTTAAATTTACCACAAAGGAACTTTGCCTCTTACAACAAAAATTAAAAGACAGTGTGAATTTCGAGATGAAATTTTGTATTTTGTAATTAAAACAAAACTACTTGAGCTCATGTCTGCCATGACTATCCATATAGCTCTCCCTGTATTCAGATTCTGCATCCACAGAGTAAAGCAGCTTCTAATAAAAAATGCCATGTTGTTGTTCATGTGAACTGTATTGTTAGTCTACCATATGCTAACTATGTACAGCCTCTTTTTCCTTATAATTGTTCCCTAAACAATACCATATAAGAACTATGCTAGCATTTATATTCTAGGTATTGTAAGTGATCTAGAGATGGTTTAAAGTACATCAGAGAGTGTACATAGGTTACGTGCAAGTACAATTCCATTTTGTGTAAGGGACTTCAGCATACCTAGATTTTCCTGTCCATGATGGGCTTCGAAACCAGTCTTCCATAGATAGGACTACGACAGTGAGGGACTACTATATTTTATAGCAGACTAAATTTTACAGCTGGGAACTCCCTAGAACTTTTATCAAAAATATTAATGCACTTTTAAGTGACTTAAAGATATTCTTACTTAAGATTTAACATAGGGACTTTCACTTTTTTCCAACAAATTTGCCACAATTCTTAGACATGTATAAGGCCAAAAATTTAAAGTAGTCCAAAAATAATGAAAACCATTGGTCTTGGTTTTCACATATACTCAATAAAAAGAAAGGCAAAAATGTTTTCTAATGTCCTTAATATGCAACACCACTAACCTACTTTCCCATGCATCATCATCACTAGATCTGTACTTTTTCACTGATTTTCTAGAGATTTGGTAATCACACTTTTACAAATTCTTGCCTTTCTCTCCACTTTATCAAAAACACACATTACCATGACATTCACTTTGGAATTAGGGAGGGAGTAAGTTGAAAAAAGAATGGCCATGTGTATTACTATTCAACCAGTCAATATGCTCACATATCATAATTGTTGTTTTTGTTAGGTGCCCCTGAGTCACATTAGACTCGCAGTGACCCTATGTACAACAGAATGAAACATTACTGATACTGTGCCATGCCTGTCACTATATCAGTGCTTCTCTGCTATTCATAGAGTTTTCAGTGGCTGATTGTTTCAGGAGTAGGCTGTCGAGTTCTTCTCCCATTTAATGCGGTGCTGGGGATCGAATCCAGGGCCTCAGTATGCACAGAGTAACACTCTACCAACTGAGCAAACTCCAATCCATATCACAATTAGTAATTAGTTAAAAGTTACAAGTCATTAGGCAGAAATAACATAAAGTCATAACTCATTAGTTCAAGTATTAAAGCTTCATGAAAATTTACTTTTTATAAGTTACAGTGGATTCAAAATCACCCCTCTATTACTCCCTGTCACTCCAACATTTTCTTTATTGGAAGACAAGGGGATGGAATTGCAGCTAGAGTTCTGGAGAATTGACCATAAGGCAAAACATAACATGTTAAAAGATTCTGGTGAGCATTAAATGTGCTGCTACATGTAAGAAACTTACCATGGACCTGGTGTAGAGAAAACACTTAGTAAACATTTGTTAAAGTGCTACCATATCCCAACTAAATACCATTTCCACAACTGCCACCAACAACAAACTTTTGTTGTTATTAATTTTAGTACCAATTATGTGTCGCATGGCAGAAGCATAAGCAAGTTTGAAAAGCCCTGGCCTAATATATAATCTAACCCTTGACATTAGGCTGGGTTTTGCAGATGTGTCTACCATCTTTCCCTCTCAGGCCTACTTGCCTCCTCCATCTTACTCTTCCTTACCACTAGCCTGAAAAAGATCTATGAAATCCATCTCAACATGGCATTCCAGATGGCCACAAATCAATTGGCCAGTTTTCATGAGAGGTAATAACTGTCTGCTAGCCCAGCCTTAGAATCAATACTCATTGAATTGGCCCTCTAATCTGTCTCTTCTGAATCCAAGAATAAATTCACAAAGAACTTATCAGAAAGCAATAGTGGTTCATTCTCTCTACAGTACGTGGCACAAGGAATCTTTTGCAGCCACACAAAAGTCACCTCTGTTCTTTTGCCAGTGCTTTCACCAACATCCCTAAATATAAAAACACAAAATAAGCACAAATGAAAGAATTGTTTAAAATTTACCTAATAATATGTGACATACAAAGAAGAGACCAGATAGAACTCTAAATCCATTTTTCAGTTCAATTATATGAAGAGAAGTAATATTGTCTGTTTAGAAAATTGTATTGAAGTAGAAGAGATGACAAATGCTGAACCCCTATTTGCTTTCTTTTTTAAACAGCTTTGTTCTCCTCCTGTTCTTCCCTTCACCACCATCTGCCATCTACATCTATCCTCATAACAACCAACCCATCCTTTTCTCCTGAAGGAGAAATAGAAAAATAGTCACAAACTGAACAGACTATAGAATGTAAAAACTTCCCTCTAATCAAATTGCTCAGTATGTATTGAACTAATACCCAAAATGCAACAAGAGAATAACCCTTTTCTTAGGATGATGGAGCATATGAGGCACTGGCAAACTCCTTTGCATTCAGATACCCACAGATGAATATCACACTGCAAATAAGCACCTCTTGGCAGACCAAGGGTACATTCTGTTTGCTTCATGTCCAGTTCATTTTGTACCTAGAAAATGATAACATAAAGCACCCAACTGTAAACAAATCTGGTGGTATTTATAGGTAGTTGTCTGGTAGACATGAGGCAAAATGGCATATTTTCTTTAAATAACTAAGCTAGGCTAGCCTAGATTGGTTTAATTTTCTTGCTGAGTTTCATTGTGTAGCATTTGCTCATAAATGTAAAATATCTCTGCTTAATTAGAAAATCAGTTCCTTCTTTCTTGGTGGATTAGGGAAAAGACTTTGTAGAACATAACAGAAAGCTGCTGTTAAATAACTAAGACTGATGGAGAGATATAAATAGGGGTTATGAAAGAAGTATAAAAGAATAGAAGGATTAAAATCAGCCTCATCAGATGGTTCCAGAGAGACAAAAGTAATGAAAATGGAAACATTCCAAAAATAGGTATAACATGAATTATATATTATAGAAACTATATTCACTTCCTAAGGGGGTATGATAACTAATACTCTATGTAGGTATCACAGTGTGACTTGTTGTTAGGTGCCATTGAGTCCTGTCCGACTCATAGTCTCATATGGTTTTCAATGGCTGAATGTTTCCAGATTGCCTCAGTAGTGGATTGCCATGTCCATCCCCCATTTTTATGGTGCTGGGAATCAAACCTGGGACCTCAAATACTGCAGAGTGGTGCTCTATCAACTAAGCTGAATCCCATCCCCACAGTGTGACTAGCAGAATTTAATTGGTCATACTAAAATAACTAACAAAACATTAGGCTTTACCTGGTAATGATTATTTGATGTAATTATTCTGTGCTGTTGAGTTGGATCTGATTTATAGTGACTCTATGTACAATAGAACCAAACACTAGCCAACACTGTGCCACGCCTGGCACTACTGAGAGTACTTCGGTGCTATTATAGGGTTTTCAATGGCTAGTTGTTACAGGAGTGGGCTGCTGGGTCCTCCTCCCTAGTCTTAGTCTAGAAGCTCAGCTGAAACCTATCTACCATGGGTGTCCCTGCTGGTGTTTGAAATACTGGTGGCACAGCTTTCAGCACCAAAGCAAGCTGCAAGCCCTCACAGCAACCCATAAGCCCTCACAACAAGACAAGCTGACAGACACATGGGGGATCCTCTAACAGGTAGTATAAAAAATGCCTTGGTCTCACTTATCACTAGGAATGGACTCTGCCCATATCCTCCGTTCCTTTCTGCATCCAATGCCTTGCATGCTCATGACTACTCTCATCACACAGCTAATGGTACTTTCCTTTTAATTAAAAATCACTGCCATTTTGTACATGGAAACTTAGCTTTTACTGCCTATCCAGTCTTACCATTGGTAAACCTGTATTCTATATAGACAGAATAGAATACAGCAAGGACAAACCAAATGCTGCCTAGAACTGTAGTTGATTTTCTTTGAAGAAAACTATGATACTTGTTTATAAGTCCAGTTTTATCTCAAGGATTCTAACTCTTCTGTGCTTTGTGGTCATTTGTTCTTTGGGGAACAGAGCCAAGATTGTGCCAGTGCTGAAGGTCAAGCATCAAGTGAGAGTGGGCAGCCAGAGAGATCAGCAGTCAAGGTCTAGAACTGTATAAAATAGCTATTGTTTGAAAACAGCTAATATGTGGACATTTCTCAGTCTTTACTTTGTCTTCCATAGAAAATATTGTTGTGTTAGTGGTGTTTGGGTAAGTGCCGGATGAGGTAAGAGGAGAAAAAAGAAACTGAGCCTTGTCAGGGGTTCAAGGAATTCTCTTCTGGCTTATCCGGAGATGCCTGTGGCTAGAGGAAGGCAGTTAAAATCTTGCAAACATTTTCCCCCTATTCATACTAGTCTGTCAAATTTAAAACCAATTGTGCTAAAATAGAAAGTGGCAAATCCAAGGGCTTGAAGGAATATCCTTCTGACAAACAAATGGAGTGAAGTTATTACATAATATAGTTAAATATAATAGCAAACATTTGCCCTAGGTATTAGAGGGGGGGGGAGAGGTAGAGAGGTCTGTTATATGGTTTAATACCTAGAATTTTTTTTATTACAATCAGGTGGAAGGGATCAAATTTCAAGTTAACCTTTATTATTTTTCAAAAGGATTCAAAATTCTCATTATTCTATTTTCAATTCAACTATCTTTTGAAATAAAAAATATATAAAATCATTTGTATAAAAAGGATTAATAAGGAAAGACACCTACAATTAAAGAAATAATGGCTAGAAGATTTATGTAGTGCAGTTTGCACAGCCTGTAATAGAATGATGCTAATTTTTATTCCCTTTATTGATAAGTATTGGTGGGGTACAGAGGAATACAGAATTTGCTTTTTCTATTATGTTACTATTACAACACTTTTACCTGCAGCTGTACCACTGTGGCATCTGATCTCATCACATCTGAGAAGCTAAGCAGGGTCAGACCTGGTTAGTAATTGGATGGGAAACCACCTGGGAATACCAGGTGCAGTAAACTTGGGAGAAGGACCTGGCAACCCACTTCCAAAAAACAATCAGCCATTGAAAACCCTATGAATAGCAGAGAATCACTAACAATACTGTTTTACCTGTTGTATGTAGGGTCGGTATAAGTCAGACACCAACTTGATGGCACCTAACAACAACAACAACAACACATCACTTTTGGTTACCCTTTCATCAATTTACAAAATTTCCCATGTGCTCATGAAGTTGCATTGTATACATTCAGATTATCCTTTCCCTATTTATCCCTTTACATTGATTCTCCTACTCATCCCAACTTCTGCAATCTTCACTTCCCTTGGCTATTTCCCTCCCTCCTTTTTCTACTCTTTATACTGTCCCTTCTTTACTAAGTTTAACTGTGGATTTTTATATATCAACTCATGTATAGGAATTTTAGTGCTATTTTTTAAAGCAAGGATTTCATTTTTCATCATCACCCTTACTATGAGAATTTATATTTTTTGTTACATTCTTGAATAAATTACATATTAGAAAGCATGCTTAGGAAATGTTCTTTTACTAATCTTAAAATATAAGGTTTTATTGGCTTGAATTGGTCATTAGAAACATAAAAGATGAATTTATTGATTTTCCTTTCTTCATTTAAAAAGAGTTCAACTAGTTCTCCTTTCCATCAAGTTTCATCCAACACCTTTCTCTGCCTAAAGGCCTGCAACTAAGTACTTATATAGTTAGGGTTACTACCTTGCCTGAGAATAATAAACCCTTTGGAAGAGAGTGAAGTGGTGCCCAGATGGAATAAAGAGGAGGACTGGGTGCTGGTGAAAGGGGCAAAGAGTAAGGTGCAAAGAAAAACATCACCTTTTCCCAATCCTGTCTTGTCCCTTTATCCTTAGTTGTACAGTTCCCAGAAAGATCTTATAAGCTTTTATATAGAATATCTTGAAAAATATAAACTTTATGCTCCTTTAGGACAAGACGTATTTTTCTGTGTAGACACTAGTGAATAAGAGACATTAAAAATATTTGTTTACTGAGAGTATAGTATATGTAAATAGGTTTTATTTTTATTATTGTTGTTGCTGCTAGGTGCTATAGAATCAGGACTGAGTCAGCGACACTATATACAACAAATGAAACACTACCCAACATTGTGCCATGCCTGGCACTTTTGTCAGTGCTTCTCTGCTATTCATAAGGTTTTCAGTGGCTGATTGTTTTAGGGAGTGGGTTGCCAGGTCCTTCTCCCAATTTTTATTATATCCATTATAAAAAAAAAAACCATGATGATTTCCAATTAGAATGATTATCTCAGCACACTGAAAAATAGAGATTCTTAGGAATATATGAAATTAACTTTCAGAGTAGTCTACTAACGAAGCCTATAGTAAGTTGAATGTAACAGATGAAATTAGATGAGCAAATTTCCCAGTTTAAATGTCAATGAAGATGCCTTGGGCACGCCTGTAATCCCAGAAACTCAGGAGACAGAGGCAGAAGGATTGAGAGTTTGAAGCCAGATGCAGACTGTGTAACTTAGTGAGACTCTGACTTTAAATTAAAAAACAAATAAAGGGATAGGAGTGCAGCCCAGTGGTAAAATACTTACAAAGTACAGGTAAGGCTCTAGGTTCAGCCCCCAAGTACTGCAAAAACAAAACAAAACAAAACAAAAATATCAATAAAGATATCCAGAGACTTGCAAATCTATGATTATGACTGGCATTAGTACTGAGACAACTCAAATGCCTCTTGGGAGAGCATCAAATGCACCTTTCATCCTTCCATTTTAACTTGGAGAATGATTTCAAATTGTCCTAAGGGATGGATGTGTTTAATATATCACAAAAATCCTTATTCATTATATAGTCACACTGTAAAGAAAAAAAATCAAAAACAAAAAAAAAAAATCAAAAACTTCATGACTTCACAAAAGATTAACTTGATATCAATTCATCTTTTTATTTCAGAAACTTATTTTTATTTTTTAAAATAAGGTAAAATTTTAGCTGTGTTCTGTGTAATCAATAAATTAGTAGAAGATCTTGGAGATATTAAGGAATCTAAACTCATTAGACCCAAATATGAAGTTATTTTTCACATTCTACAGATGTATCCCATTCTAATTATTCATGTTACATTTTTATATATCAGATTTCTAGCATTTTATATTTTCATTCCTCCTTCTGCTATATTGTTTACAAGGGAAGTAAATCTCAAAGGATAAATTTCTTATATTTGTTTGTGTGTGCATTTAACTTCCTGGACAATTTACAATTTAATCTTTCTCAGTATCTCAGTATCTCATCATTATATGATAATTTCTTGGGATTTCTGACACTTGAAAGTATTATTTGTAAGGAGTAACATGAATGAGTTCAAAAAAGGTATTGATTTGTAGCGTTAGTTCTCACATGACGTTTAATGATAATCTCATCTTATTCATCACAGGATTCTAGACTTACAGGAAGTTGCATATGGAAGTCTCAAGAAATTTTAGGAATAGCTTTTTGGAATACTTTCTAAGGCAAATAAAATTGTACAGTGAAAAAGCTAAATCAAGGTACCAATAGAAATATAATGCTGGTCACAAATGCAAGCTATATAAATTGTTTTCAGTTTTCCAGCAAACTAATTAAAAATAAGATAAACCGGTGAAATTGATTTTATTTATATATAGTCAAGCATCGGGTAACAATGGAGGTATATTCTGAGAATGTGTTGTTAGGCAATTTTGTCCTTGTGTAAATATCATGGGATATACCTAAACTAAGATGACTAGGATGTCACTGGGCAATATAATCTATGGAACCACCTTCATATATAAGGTCCATTGTTGACCAAAACATCATTATGGAGTACATGATTGTATTTTATGTAACCCAAAGTTTCCAAAATATTTCAATTTCAATATGCAAGGAATATAAAAGTTAGGATATTTTACACTTTTCTTCTGTCCTTCAAATTGATGTATACTATATCTGAATCCAACAAGCCACTTTTCAAGTGCTCAAAAGGCACTTGTGACCAGGGAAGCACAAGGGACAGCACAGATCCGAATCCCGTCACCCTGGACCCTAGCAGTGAGGGAGAGGAGGAAACATGGAGAGAAAGTGATTAACAATGTTACTGGAGAGAGCTGTGTAGAAGAGGGAGCTGCACAGGTCATTCAGCTCTAGGAAAGGCCAACATCTTATTTCACAAATGTGACTGTTTAGAACCTAACAGACGTGAACAACCTGCCTGAGAGGCCAGGACTGTAAATGTGGCCGAGCAAGAAACAAAACTGGGTTCATCTTATACTTTCAGTCCTTCTTCCGTGATACTGTATATTGTGATTCAAGAAATCAGAAAACAATACCAGGAAAATTGTTCTTGTACATACCAAATTCATAGAGTAGAAGCCTCATTACTGCATGGGAACATCTGCAATTATTGGAAAACTTCTATTTAATTTGTTTACTCAGGTGCCTCCCTCATAATGGATGTGTTATGTTTTAAAACTACACTTTGGTGATGTTGATGTAATAGCATGACACCTCATGAATCATTTTATTGAAAGAAAACATGTTTCCCCAAGAGATACATGTGATTTATTGTTAAATTGACCAGTTAAGTTTTGGTTTTATGTTATATGTATGATAATTCTTAAATATAAACTGAAGAATAACTGAAAATGACTCTACTACTTAGTATTTTGTAACATGCCTTTAATTAACACAATTGTTGTAGAAATTGTAAATATTTTATAGATGGTAGCCCAGAGGGGTAACACTTTTTTAAACAAAATTAATTCATCATATTTGCTTATTCAGTTAATGCTAGCCAATCGATCTACCACAGAGCTACATTCCAAGTTAATTTCTATTTTACCCTTGTAGTTCTTTTTGTTAGGTGTCATAAAGTTGGGTCTGACTCATAGTGATCCTCACAGTTTTTAATGGCTGATTATTACAAGATTGCTTCGGGAGTGTATTGCCACGTCTTTCTCCTGTTTTTGTGGTGCTAGGGATCAAATATGGGTCCTCAGAGAATGTGGAGCAGTGCTCTACCAACTGAGCTAAATCCCAGCCCCATTTTACCTTTACTGTATGCCAAATAATCAGCTAGATTCTGGGATTAAAACTGAGGATAAAGTATTATGGTTTCAGGTTTAGACAGCTAACATTTCACTTGGGAACATAATCAATAAGTAACTAGGAAAAAATACGTGTATTTGTGTTGTTAGGTGCCATCAACTTAAGTCCAACTCATACTGACCCTATAAAACAGAGTGAAACACTCCCTGGTTCGGTGCCAGGCACACAGTTTTTTATGTTTAAGCCCATGGTTGCAGTCACTGTGTCAATCTATGTAGTTTGCGGGTCTTCCTTTTTTTTTGTTGACTGACCACTCTCCCAAACATGATGTCCTTCCCCAGGGATTGGTACTTCCTGACAATGTGGCCAAAATCCAGAAGATGCAGTGTACCCATCCTTGCTTCCAAGGAGCACTCTGGTTGCACTTCATCTAGGACAGATCTGTTGGTTCTTTTGGCAGTCCATGGTATATTTAGTATTCATCTCCAGCACCATAATTCAAAAGCATCAATTCTTTTCCTGTCTCCCTTATTTAATGTGCAGCTTTCACAACCATATGATATGACTAAAAATACCATGGTATGAATCATGTGCACCTTCATCTTCAATGTGACATCTTTACTTTTCAGCACTTTAAAGAGGTCTTTTGAAACAGCTTTTTTCCCAATGCAATGGTCTTTTGATTTCTTGACTGCTGCTTCCACAGATGTTGATTACAGAACCAAGTAAAGCAAAATCTTGGGCAACCTCAATCTTTTCTCCATTTACCATGAAGTTATGTACTGACCCAGGTTTAAGGATTTTTGTTTTCTTGATGTTGAGGTGCAATCCATACTGAAGGCTGTGTTCTTTTTTCTTCATCAGTAAATGTTTCAAATCATCTTTACTTTTAGCAAGTAGAGTTGTGTTATCTGCATAGCGTAGGTTGTTAATGAGTCTTCCTCCAATCAAGATGTTGCGTTCTTCTTCATGAAGTCCAACTTCTTGGATTATTTGGTTAGCATAGAGATTGAAGAGGTATGGTGAAAGGATATACCCCTGATGCACACCTTTCTCAACTAAACCAGGCAGTGCTTCCTTGTTCTGTTTGAATGATTGGTTCTTGGTCCATGTACAGGTTCCTCATGAGTACAAATAGGTGTTCTGGTATTCTCATTCTTTGTAATGTTATCAGTAATTTGTTATGATGTACATAGTCAAATGCCTTTGTATAGTGAATAAAATATAGATAGACATCTTTCTGGTTTTCTTCCATGTCCTCTTCTGAATCCAACTTGACTTTCCAGCAGTTTCCCATCTATATACTACTGCAGTTGCTTTTAAATGACTTTTAGGAAAATTTTACTCATGTAAAATGATATTAATGATATTGTTTTATAGTTTCCACATTCAGTTGGATTCCCTTTCTTGGAAATAGGCACAAATATTGATCTTTTCCAGTCAGTTGTCCAGGTAGCTGTTTTCCAAATTGCTTGGCACAAACAAGTTAGCACCTCCAGTGTTACATTTGTTTGTTGAAACATCTCTGTTGGTATTCCATCAATTCCTGGAGTCTTGTGTTTTACCAATTCCTTCAATGCAGCTTCCACAGACCATTTTAAGTTTTGTAAAAAGTAAAAGATGTGTACTGAAATATAGAATTAGGGGCTGGGAGGCTGGCTGATTTCCTATTGAAAGAGAAGTCCAGGGTGGGAGGAGGGAACAGCAGGTGGAAAGACCCTGGAGTAGAAAATAGCTTATGTATTACAGACACAGAAAGGAAGTCAGTGTGGCTGAAGCATATTCATTGTATTCTGAGGGTTAGGAGAAGAATTCACAGCTTTAGGAGGGGTTTGATAATCCAGGCCCTTTTTAAGATTTTTTCCTCCCTCTGACCTGTAGTAAAAAACATATTGAAGTGTCTTAGGAAAAGGAATAACCCAATTTATATATAAATAATTCACTGTGACTACTTGTGTAGAGAATAGATTTCAGGAGAGCATGAAAGAAAGAGGGAGCCTAGTTGGGGAGGCCATTGTATACTCCAGGTGAGGAGAAAGGACTAGGGCTTTCACCTAGCAAAGAAAAAATCTACAAGTTATAGGTCATTGAAATTTTGCTGGAGAATAATCTTTCTATTAAAGTGCCTTAGAGAAATCACTTATCTTCCCTTGGATGGCTGTAACCCTACAGGCTGCTTTAGGCCACACTTAGTATTTTTATAGTTCAAGCATTTCTGTGCCAAGCTACTCATTTGAAGAATGTGTGCTACTTTCCCTTCATGATGTGATTTCCATCAAAATGCTTTTTATGCAAGGGATATGTGATACGCTATACTCATTTAGCTCTGTTGGTGACTCCCATGGAAACTCTTTGAAAAACATTCCCAGGGCAATGTATTGAAATTGATGCATGCCTCAGAAAACCTTTTTATTTCTGCATTCTGGTCATTTTTACTAAAAGAATGTAAGAAATGGTTGCCTAAATCAGACTTTCTTCTACTGCAAGATCATTTGTAAGTGATGGATAAAATTGCCATATACTCTTCGGGTAGCACAAAGGAATAGTTTCATTCTGTCCAAACACTACAGTAATTTTATGACATGTTGAACAGTTTTCTTTTATTCATTTTTGATTAATTTTTCTCAACATTCTAAAGTGCCTTTTGTTTTTCTTTTATGTCATTTGCTAGGCTATATTTTTAGTTTGTTGTATTGTTTTCTATTTTTCAACTGAAAAGTAACTGTTGAGGAATTGAAATTATATTTGGTCTGTGCAATGCTGAACTTACAGTGCTTGGCATTCTTGGTGCACAACAGGTGCTCAATAAATAATTGTTGAATGAATGAATGAATTCTTGAAAATAAATTCTAATAATTCTAGCATATCATAACCCACTCGTAGAAAACTATTTACCTGGTATTATATGTAACAATCACCTCTATATAAACCTTGCTTTAACTCATTTTATATCAACCTCAGCATCATAGACATTAGAGGCTGGGCAATTCTAAATTGTGTGTATGTCCTGTGCATTATAGAGTCTTTGGTAGTCTCCTCGGCCTCTACCCACTAGATGTTATAGTAGGGCCCCTGTTGGGATAACCAAAAATTTCTCCAGATATTACTAAATTCCTCCAGTTGAAAACTATTCTATTAAGGAATTATTTTTACAGTATGCAATTAACAGTGTTCAAAATATTTACTTTTATGCCATTGAACATTGGATTTTGGTATATTTAGTATATTTAATCAAGAAGGTGAACAGAAGTGGAAATAATCTTTTCCTTACAACCATTTATCCACTTAGAAAAGCTATTTCAGGGGTGACAGATCCTCTAAGATGTTAATTCATAGAAATCAACAAAAACTACACACTTACAACATGACTCTCCTTTTTGGTAAGAAAACATTGCCGTATTAATCCAGTATCCCCAGATAAGAACAAAGAAAGTTCCAGGAGCTCAAATGGGTTCAAGGACTGTCATTAAACTACTATTGCTTGCATAAAAAGGAGAAAAAACAATGTTGAGTTAATAATACACACAGGCCTGGATTTTTCAAAAGTTTAGGAGGATAGCCAGAGTCTTTTTGTATGATAGAGATTTTGGTAAAATATTTGCATTACTATTTTCAGAATCTAATCTCTTTTTATTGATCAAAGTAAACATAGTACAGATAAAACTATGCATGGAACATAAAAAAGAAACTAGTATTTTAAGGGAAAAATATATCACATCTCATATAATTTACCAGGAAAGATGTGATAATCAAAACAAATGGCCACACAGACAACTTGCAATGAGGCTCAGCTTTTCCGAAGGAAACACAAACATTTAAGGAAAGATTTGGGTGGCAGTAGAGAGAGGGTGACTTCAAAGCTCACAGAGTGATTAGTCACTCCTTCTTCAGCTATTTTGTTTTAGTCAGATGAGTGTACTAATTGGATGAATCAATAAATCATAATTGTATTTTAGGAGGAAGCAGTAGATATATTGCTGGTGCTCAAATGACCGGTTTTC
This sequence comes from Pedetes capensis, assembly GCA_007922755.1. NCBI lineage: Eukaryota > Metazoa > Chordata > Mammalia > Rodentia > Pedetidae > Pedetes > Pedetes capensis. The sequence goes on from VMDO01004254.1 coordinate 26,468, forward strand.
ACATAAACATGTAATGATTTTCCTGTATTTCCTGCTCTCCATTCATCATGTTTTTGCTGTTATTAAATGACATTGAGTTGGGTCTGACTCATAGGTATCCTATGTACAATAGAAGAAACACTCCCTGACACTGCCATGCCTGGCACTGTGTCAGTACTTCTCTGCTTTTCACAGGATTTTCAACGACTGACTGTTTCAGGAGTGGGCTGCCAGATTGTTCTCCCATTTTTGCGGTGCTGGGGTTGGAATGCACGCAGGGCCTCAGAGAGCACAGCACAGCACTCTACTAAAGCCCAGCCCATACCACTCATCATAGGACCATTTTTCTAACTTAAGTAATTTACATAATAGTCTATATTCAAATTATTTTATTAACATGTTCCCAAATTAAGAGAGTTAATCTGAAAGCAAATGGATAGTAATGCACAAATAAGTCTGAAATTATGTCATGTACTGTCTTATACTGAATTCTCACTAGTTTAAACTCAGCAGAGTTGAGGAATCAAATCTTTTGCCATGGCAAATTCTGAATATTTTTCTCTTGGTGTCTTATTCTGCATTTTTCTGTCCTTGATAAAAGGGACTCTCATCTTAGGTTCAACACTATTGTATTTTTGAGAAAAATCTTGAAATGTGCACTTTGATATGACATTGAGAAAACGATCTTTACTTAATCATTATCACATCACTGAATTAACCTGCTCTATTTTAATATTGGGGGGGGCTGGGATTTAGCTCAGTTGGTAGAGCACCACTCTGCAGTCTCTAGTGTATTAGCAATTATTTTATACTTTCATGACATTTATAAGCAAATATACTGCTTTCTTAAATGTCCCAGTCTATTTATTTTGTTCCAATTTTTCTACCATGAGAAAATAAACTACCTAATTGTTTCAAGCAAATGAAAATTTTCCATTCTCAGGTGAAATTAAAGCTAATTTTTTTGCTAACAGAGGCTTTTGTCCTCAATTAATATTAGGGAAAATAAAATCATATAATAAATTATCTTTGCTAAAAGCCATTTGTTTGAAGTGCCAAATATTTAGGAGCATGTGGAGACCCCTTGGAAGTTCATCTGCTTGGAGACTGTTCTCCTTTGGGCTCCCCTCTGCTGCTGACAGTTGCAGCTTAGATGTGATTCCTGTATAATTCTTGTTACCTTCCACATATATTAACTTTATCCTTTAGCAATAGTGTTACCAGAGATTCATGGGGAGTAGAGAGAGGCAGATCCAGAGCATGGGTCCATGAATCTGGCAACAAAACTGTGGTTCTTGTATCTGGCATATAAGTAAAGTTATACCCAATACAGAAGTTACAGTAAAGAGTATAGGATAGATTTATTAAAGATAGTACATCATTAAGAAATAATTACAGAGAAGACTGCGAAACCTAGAGAAACTTAGGTAAACCTGCAAAGGAATTTAAAATAAACTGGGTTCCCGGGGTGAATCTGCATGAGGATATTTCTGTTCCCAGTGGAAGTTAAAGAAGCCAGAGGAGAATTAAAGGCTTCTAGAGGGAAAAGTACCTTAGATGGACAGAGAAGATGGTGGCCTGAGAGAAGGGAGAGTACATGGTTGCTGGAGAAAGAAGAGAAGGGAAAAGGGCAAATGAAGAGGAAAGAAAAGAAAGGAAAAAGAGAGAGAGGACATATGTTGTTCCTTGCTTTATTCAAACTACAGCAGGCCCAATGTGATATCAGCTCTGGGTGCCCAGTTCCGGGAGCTAGGTGATGTGAGCCTAGGGTCTTTGTTTTGTAAATGGTTCAATGGCTTGGAAAGGGTTGGGACCCATTTGAAAATGTCCTTCCAATGTCCTGAGAGGTGTATGTGTCTTCATCATGGCAAAAAGGCAGGAGCCATTTTCAATCCCCTTTTCCTCCATATTGCCTTCTAATGCCTAAGCCAGCCTGCCTATCAATAATTCAGGCACATTTTTTTCCTTATGCTTTTTAAAAATATCCTTATAAAGATAATTTAAGTACAGGACATCTTTATTTTTAATATAGAGGTAGATGTGTTTATGAGTAAGGATAAGGAAACCAATTTGAAAAGTTTTAAGATCACCAGAATAATCATGGTCAAACTGAAACCACAGTATTAATTACAACAGATTAAGTGACATGTAGTAGAAAACTTGGTGTAAATAAAATGAGGAGGAAATTTATTGATTCTTTCCTTTAATGTTTAGAGTTGGATTCCTTCATATGTTTTTTCTACTATGTCAAGGGCTGGTGACGCATTCATGAGATTACACCAATGGTTCATTAATGTGCAGATGGCAATTGGGACTTATAACTTGATATCAGAAACAGAAATAAGTAGGTGAATGTAAAATTTTAGCCATGGTTAAAAAAGAGGATTTCCTGAGGTTGTGACTACTCTTAGTAGAGGATTCTAACTTAAACTGGGAAGTGAGGGATATGTTCATTAAGGAAATGATGTTTGAGCTCAGGAGTTAATGACTAGGATATAAACTTGAGAAGATGAGGTAGCAGGGAATAGTGGTGGTGGTGGTGGACTGCCCACACCGAGGGAGCAGTATGTGAGAAGGCCTTATGGATATGTTGCTAAAAGCAGGCTCAGATGTATATAGCAGAAAAAGAACAAGAAACAAAATAATGTGAGGTAACTGTGTACAAACAGCCCATGTGAACGAAAGTTAGTCCATTATGATAGCAATGGGAAGCTCTCAGGACAGGATGAAGGGTTTGAATATGTAAAAGTTCATACTATCTGGAGAAGGAAAGGGGGCCTACGAACAAGGCTAAGAGAAGATTTGGGAAGGTTTCATATTTTGTGGAAGATGGGTGAAACTAAAGAGGTGACAGTGGAGATGAAAAAAAGGGGCTTCACTTTAGACATGCAAACAATAAAAGTCAATAGGACCCTGAATGGACTCTACAGAGGATTATGAGATGGAGGTTTGTAACCTGTGTGGCCAGATGACTTGTGATCCTATGTTTTTTGAAATAGAACATACAGGAAGACCATTTTTTCTGCTTTGCAAAGTAATGTGATTAGTTAGGTCACTGTTGTTGTTGTTGTTGTTAGGTGTGGTGAGTCGGGTCTGACTCATAGCAACCCTTACAAGGTTTTCAATGACTATTTGTTTTGGGATTGCTTCAGGAGTGGATTGCCGTGTCCTTCTGCCACAGTTAGGTTACTAGAGCATGATAATTAAACATCCATATAAGGTCTTATTGTACAAGTCTAAGTTTCCATCAGTTCAACAACATAACTTATTATTGCCTTAATAGCTGCCTTGGGAGAAGGACCCAGCAACCCACTCCCAAAAAAACAATCTGCCAATGAAAACCCTATGAATAGCAGAGAAGCATGACAGTAGTGTTTTGTATTTTGTACATAGGGTCACTATAAATTTGATATCAACTCCATGGCACCTAACAACAATTAAATAGCTGCTTAAGAAAAAAGGATACTCACTCACCTTTCCCAGTAATTTGAGAACTGCTAAAATATGTAATGTGTCATGTGTCTTTGCAAATGCCAGTAAGGTAGGTCAATAAATATCATGTCCATAGGGCAGAATGTAATCTGTAAAACAAGATGTTGGTCTTGCCTAGAAAAGCTGATGATATAAAAATTGGACTGGAACTTGAGATTTCCTGTTTTCCAGTAACAGACTTAGATGACTCATTAGGCTTGAATGAGATGCTTTGAACTGGGGTGAATACAATGATATTCCTCTCTGCATGTCGAAGTGGGAAGGGCTTCCTTGGCCTTCTGATTGTCTTCCCTGCCTTAGAAATCCTCAGATACTTAGTACTTTGAAGAAAATTATGACTACATCTTTTGGAAAAAAGATCTAGATGAAACAAATCACAAAATAATTACCCATGGTCAGCAAATATATGAAAAATCCTTTTATTAACAGTAGATACACTTGACACAATTGGAATTAACCTTCCTTAGCCAGCAACAGTGGATTTGGTGATATATATTCTTTTTGCATATTGGATCACTAAGCAGCCATTAAAATGTTGTACATGAATAATGAATAAGAAAGAGAAAATGTTCATTGTATCTTTAGTTAAAAAGCTTATATGTACTTGTGAAATTAAAAATTTAATTCTATTTAGTATATAGCTATGGGCATTTACACATACATGGAAGGAATCAAATCTGAAACTATTTACTCCAATGTGTTAACAGTTCTTGTTTGTATGTATTAGAATATGAGTGATTTTATTTTATTCTTCTTCATGTCTAAAATTTTCCATGTTTTATATAATGAACATATTATTTTTTCAAAAGTAAAGGTACATAAAGGGACAGATGATTTTTTTGCTTATCAAGTTGGAAAATACACATTTTAATTATTATGTTTTGGTATGTTATTGTTGTTAGGTCCTGTGGAGTCAGATCTAACTCACAGCGACCCTCCTAGGGTTTTCAATGGCTGATTGTTTTGGGATTGCTTCAGGAGTAGATTGCCACTTCCTTCTCCTGTTTTCTTGGTGCTGAGGATTGAAACTGGGTCTTCAGAGAGTGCAGAGCAACACTCTACTAACTGAGCCAAATCCAGCCCTGTCAATATTTTGGTATAGCTTCAGGGAAATACATTGTTAATCTAATATAATCTTTCTGCCTGCAGCCATAGCCCTGGGGAATCCCGTCAGATCTCGGAAGCTAAGCAGGCTTGGGCCTGGTTAGTACCTGGATGGGAGACCTCCTGGGAACACCAGGTGCTGTAGGCTTGGGAGAAGGACCTGGCAACCCCCTCCCAAAAATCAATCTGCCATTGAAAACCCTATGAACAGCAGAGAAGCACTGACAATAGTGTTTCCCCTGTTGTATTGAGGGTTGCTATGAGTCGGATACCAACTCGACGGCACCTAACAACAACAACAACAACAATATAATCTTTCTAGGTAAAAGGCCCACAATATGACTGAAAATCTTAAAATGTTTATATCCTTTGACCTAACAATTCCACAAAAAGAGATTTATTCTGAAGAAACAATCAAGGAAATTTATAGATATTTCCTTACATGACATTTGCATGATCTTGTTTGTAAGTTTAGGAATGATAAAGTATCTACAAATAATGGAATGCTAATTGTATTCATGCATGATCTATGCAGTCATTTAAACTCATCTTGTGAAGAATACTCAGTGAAATGAAAAATACTTAGGAGTCATTGTTAAAGTTTTAAAAGGCAGGTAGTATACGTGTGTGGTGGGAATTAAAAGCTATACAGAAGCACATTTATTATGATCAGTGAGATTACATACAATAGATTTAAGTTTTCTTTGATGGGTTTTTCTGTGCTGTTCTAAATCTCTACAGAGAGTGTGCATCAAGTTCAACACAACAAAATGTATACTTCACTCTGAAAAGGTCAGAGGGGAGGGAATATAGAGTTGGAGGTGTGTGTAGTAATCAAAGTGTTTACGGAGACTGCAATAGATTCCTTCAAGAATTATCCTTTATTTATAGTATCTGACCTTTTCTAATTCTCCTTGATACATCCTCAGGAGCTGTCTGCATCTGCCTTCCTCTGACTGAAGTTTTAAAGTCCTTGCAAAGGCTTTCAGACATGTGGAGAATCATAACATTTATATAGTGGGTAGTATCTCAGTTGGCAGCTGGGGTTAAGCTCAGTTGGTAGAGTGTTTGCTATGTGCTATGAGGCCCTGGGTTCAATCTCCAGCACTGCAAAAATTGGAGAAGGACCTACCAGCCGACTCCTGAAACAATCAGCCATTGAAAACCCTATGAATAGCTGAGAAGCACTGAGTGCCATATGTGGCACAATGTCCAAAAGTGTTTCATTCTATTTTATATAGGGTCACCATGAGTCAGCCGCAACTCGATAGCACCCAACAACAACATTCTCAGTTACTCAGATCTAGGTGGAACAACATTTTCTGAGTAGCCAAAATGTGCCAAACACCTTATGAAATATCTCCACCATTTGGAGCATCCAATCCGGAGGGTGCAATTAGGATTTTTATAAAAGGAGGATAAGATATAGATTTCTAAGATCAAAATTGGAGTCTAGAATCTGTCACCAATTACCTTTATAACTTGAACAAGTCACACTCTTCTGAGCTCTTATGTTTACTGATTTAATTATTATTCATTCACTCCACTAACACTAAGTATGAATTACCTGGCAGTCCCCATCCAAGGATGGACCAGTGAACCAGTCACTCTCCTAACTCTAGTCAAGTGAGACTGACATTGTATAAATATATAAATGCCTAGTGTGCCACAGGAGGTAAACACTATGGTGAAAACTCAAACTGTCAAGAGGATAAGATGGGCAGGAGGCTGGGGTGGGAAATAATTGCTGCTTTATGAAGATTTGCCAGAGAAAGACTGATAAGGTGACATTTAGAAAAGACTTGAAGATTGAGGGATAATAATAAATGCCTTACTACTTTCACTGAGTTGTTATAATCATTTTATGAAAGGGCTTTGCAAATCTGGAAGCATGTGTGTAGCACTGTGAAGCTTGATGTGACTTTGGTAAGAAGGGGTCTTAGTTCACTTCCTCTGTGGAAGGGCATTCTTACTTTGAGATGGAGCAGATATTATAAATAGAGTCTCTCTCAGGGCCAACATGATCTATTTCCATTCTACCTAAAATGCAACTGATGAAATGTAGATCACCATATTCCCTGTAGAGAGCTGTGCTCCTGTAAGGCCATTTTATTTTAGCCATAAAGATTCTCCAAAAAACTAAGAATTGACAAGAATAGAAAAAGGACACAATTTAGTAGGTTACTGTTATCAGGTCACCAAATGTCACCAAAAAAATGTAACATGGCAGTTATTTCTGTACCCCTTCCTAATATTGTTGATAAATTCAGTTAATTGTTACCTTTATCAGATAGTTCTCTGTGGATTTTTAAAATAGTCACATTGTCACAAATGGCTGGCTGGAGGTTCTTTTGCTCTGTCTGGATAGGAATTGCAGATAGGCAAGGGGCAGCTGATGGTCCTGAGTTCCAGAGGTTTACAAGCTGGACTTCCAAATCCACAGACTTATAGTTCTAAACCATAAGACTTAGAGTATCTTTGTCTAGGTGCTTAAAGCAGAGGCTTATTGTTTTGGGTTTAGAATACCAACACTCAGTGGCTAGAGTTATAGCTCCTCAGTTTTGGGTGTTGGAACTCTTGGCTCTTCAATGCTTACAGCTATTTTGGAACTTTTCTAGTAACTGTGGGGTCTGCGTTCCTCTCAATGTTAGCTCCCTCCTTCAGCAATCCACGGACTCTCATAGTCCACTGTCATAGCTTCTCTGCTGTCTCTCACCTTCTCAATATTTTCACTGTTATTCATAGTCTTAGTTTCTTGCAGATTCTGTCCCGAGTCATCCTCTAGATCTCTTTAACCATCTCCTAATGTTACAGCTCTGAGTTTCGGATATTGGAGCCCTTAGCTCCTGGTGACTCTCAGGAACTCTTCAGCTGCCTTCTTGCTGTCACTAACACCGCCAAGACTGCAAGCCACAGGCTTTTGTTTCCTCTTCATGCAACTCTCTCAGCCCACTCTACCCATGATAAAGACTACCAGTAGGGAAAAGACCTTTTGGAAGAAACCTTTATTGGGGCCTTATGTTGCAACATTGGGGATGAGGTTAGTGCACAGGGGAGAAGTCTCTCAGATTAACCTGACAAGATAGAAACAAGCTGCTTTCATAGCTAGAGAAGGGGTATGGCATCCTTGTATTTGGACTGTAATTCCACCAATCACAGGCCTGCATGTGAACAGTTTCCAGTTCTACCAATAGCAAGCCTTACATATGCACCGATCACAAGCCCCACGAGCCTCAATTTGCACCAATCGCAGGCTTTTACTGAGTCACAGGAGAGGTTCTCTCTTTCCCTTCCTGAGAGAGAATCCTTCAGAGTGTGCAGGGTCATCTAGAGTTCACCAAGGCTTGCCTCCAGTGGACTCTTCCCATTGCAGGTACAAGTTGCCTGGAGCAGTCATGAGAGGGGCAAAGCCTTCTGAAGCAAGAGTTGTGGCTTCAGCAACAGCCCTGATTGTAGTGGTCTTTGCAACTGGAGTAGAGTTTTCTCAGAGTGATATTGGAGCATTCAAAACAGCAGTTGCCAAAGAAAGAGCTGCTTGACTGACAGCTCCCTGCTCAAGGCAACCAGGCATAAGGGAAGGATCTGTTATCTGTCATTCAAGGGGCCAAACTGGAGATCCAGACAATTTCTGTTATTTCATAAGCAATAAACAAACAGTAAAGAAACAGCATATATCACAGCCACTCTGGGATGAATTTTTAATCATAAAGAAGGGAAACAAAAGTTTTTGAAGACTGTCAGACATTTATCTTGATACTTCCTGATTTACCCCAAGTGCTGGGGCTGGTAGCTGCACTATACCAAGTTCCTTGGGGTTCAGTCTTTTGGTCCTGTACTTTTCCTCAGGTGTTGCTGGGGCTCAAGTGAAAGAGAATATGAAAGTGCGTAATGTCTGGTGCTGGCTGCAGATCAACCAAAATCTCTGGAGCCTGCTGTTTATGCAGGTGTAGCTTTTACTGCCGGTGGATCTGCAGTTACAAAAAGGAAGCTACAAAGTGTACCAGGGATGGGGGAAGCTAAGGCTGAAATGAATATGTCTAAACTCTTTAAAAATATCTTCTGTTTAAGACTTTGTCCTTAATACACATTCTACTGCATTGAAGAAAATGAATGAACAGAAGGTATCTTGCTCTAGTGCAGGTTCAAAAATATCAATTGAATTGAAAAAGGAAGGAAGGAAAAAAAAAGTGAATGGAAGGTCACAACAGAGGAGTGGGGGAAGGAGGTTTGTTGATGTGTAATACTTTAGGACATAAATATGTCATGATTTATATGGAATTTTTAATACAACTACCTGTTGATCCTCTATTTTTGCTAACAGAGGGACAAGATGAGTGTTACAGTTCAGGCAGTTTATGGGGTCATATACACAGCCTAGTCTCTGAGACCTTACTATGTTTACCATTTGCATGTACACATGTAAACCGCAGTGTTCATCTCTCATGATGTAAGCTTAATATAGCAACTTGTTGATAGAAAGTGTTCAATAGATGTTTTAAAATATAACTCCATTAACATAATTAAACCTAGGAGTTTCCTTAGCTATGGAATTAGTGCAATGTTAAGAGATGTACTCTAGAGCCAGACAGGCTAAATTTGAACCCTGCTCTCCACCTATTGCCTGTGTGACCTTCAACTTGTTACTTAACCCTTCTGTGGCTCAGATTCCCCATATTTATAATATGATCAACAATGTAGACCTAATGTGATGGTTAAATTCATTACGTATATAAAATGCTTAGCATACAAGAAGTGTTAGAATAATATTTTCTGTTATTTAATTAGGACTAAGTCCAAATCCTGAAAAGAAGTCTATACAATTATATATTTTGTTAAATGTAGACTGGATAACATAAATAACATATACTGGGTTCTGCTATCAACTGAATTTTCTGTTCTTTGAGTGAACACCAGAACCAGGGGAATGATAGTATTATTTCTGCTCTAGTCTGGATGGTGTGCCTTAATTTACATTGGCCTACTCCAATTGATTCTCCAATTCATGCTCCACATTATTCTGGGGTAGGAGTGTTACCTTGTTTCAGGATTGATTTTTTATCACTGCTTCTGCAAATTCTCCGAGTTCACTGTTAGTTGACTATCATCTAAGGCAATTTTATTTTCCTTTAACATGTTCTGCAAAAAATGTGCCCTTTTTTTGTTTGTTTTTTTTATAATTAGACTGGGAATACTTTTACTTCTTTTTGAATATGCAACCTTGTATAGAAACAACTACATGTTTGATCAGATTATAAACTAAATAAGAGAAGCTTCATTGCTTAGCACTATGGTATTCACTCTAAACGTCATCAAACTGAACCTCAGCAATAGCTTAACTTATTTTTACCTATTGCACAACTACTACTTGACCATGTGGTGATTAGATCATAAGATGATTTAATAAGCATTGTTTACCTGTGTGAGTACCCTGAGGGCATGTACCAAGTCTAAATTAATTTACTATTGCTAAATCCAGTGAAGTGTTTGGTATTGGTGGTTTTGACTCGAAACAAAGGGTACACTAAAATATGATGCTATAAACACATATTCTTTAGAAAGCACTCATGAGTTATTGAGCCAAATTCATGCATTTTATTGAATTTTGATCATTATCATCAACAGAAATAAACCAGATACAAAGGCTCTGAAATGAGTGAAGCTGAGTTGGAAGGACATCAGAAATCATTCTCTCAAGGTCATATCCAGTCACTTAGGAAAAAAGTGCTGACTTTATTTCCCACTTGTGGTGATTCTTGCTACTGTGGTAAAGGAGTAGTCTCAGTTTAAAAGGTTTTATGTTTGCTAGTAGTCCACCAGGTTTCCATTCACATTCACCAGGAGTCTTTCACTATCTCCTTCACTGTCTTTCTGGGCCATCCTATAGTGGTGCTTTAATTTTAATGCCTCTTGTATTTTCTCTGGGAAAGTTAAGCTTCATAATGGTTAAAAGCATGGATTTTGGCCTTGCTCTGTCTGGGTTCTTGGTGTGGTTTTCTGAGTATGACAAAAATAGAAAAGGACCACCTTTTAGCATAAATGTATTCATTTAATATCATGATAATAACAAACAGATATTCAAAATTAAAGAAAATTGGAACTAAAAATGAACCCATTTTGGAAAAGGACCTAATTTTATAATAACTAGTAAAAATACATTTTATTAGGACTTTATTCTGAAAATATAGTTATGCAAGTAAGTGTATTTCATGTAACATAAAACAAGTTATAATTGTAGCTGTGGGTACTGCTTTGTGTTAGCCTGGAGAAAATAGTTGAAGGTGAACTAAGCTCGTACTTCATTGTATAAGTGAATATTTTGTATTACAGAAACCTTTGCTTCCCCAGGTGACCTCTTAAACACCTCCTAAGCATAGGGCCTTCAACAAAAATAATTTCAAATACAAAAGATTCACCTGAAGTTATTGTTTAGATAAGCTAATATGCATGGGTCATACTTGCATAGTGTTGGATAACTAATAGTCACTGCATAATAATACTTCAAATAATAAAGGATGAATGTATCTCCACTGGATTCCAAGTCAATTTTCCATCCAAAGAAAACTCTAAAAACCATCTGCATTTTGAGGGTTTTAGAAATTGCGTTTAGCTACTCCTCTTTTTTTTTTTTTTTTAGTTTATAGAAAAGTCCAGATTTTATTACAAAAATCAGTAGCTCATTCCCTGAGCTGTGCATTTGTGGTCCCGATCCGTACTACCTCACCCTGCACCCATAACCTGGTCTCTTCCTGTGTGGGGTGCCTCCTGAGTTGGTCCAGACTTGGAGCTCCACACACACTTTATGGGGACCCACAGGATTGGGTGAGTGCAGTGGAGTCAGGAATGACTCTGGGAGGTCTTCTGGGAACAGCTCTCAACTTTATTGTTAAAGCTCTTAACTGTTACAGCTCACAAGGGCACTCTCTGTAATGGTGGATAGCTCAACTCTGCCTGGAGAATTACGCTCACAGCTACTCTGGCTCTTCGAGTGTTCTCCACGGAGGCTCTCTTGGCTCTTCTCTCCCCGAAGGCTGCTCTCTGTGGCTGCTTCCGAGGACCTCTTCTCTTGATGATGATCCAATGGAATGGGAATGGAATGGGCGCCCGAGAGAGCAAGAGTGCTTGCATACTGTGCTTACAAACCCTTATGGAGCAATCAGAATCTGTGACATTTCTATGGCGGTTTGGGTTAGCCAATCACCACCTTATGACTCAGTAAAATAATTGAGAAAGGATCAAGAAACTCAAGGAGGGACATGCCCGACTGCAGTGGGCAGGAGCTATCTTGCCTTGACCTCATGGACTCAAACTGGGCATGCCACAGCGAGCCATTACTGAGTTCTGGGCAGGCCTCAGGACTTGAAGTGGGCTAGATAAGCCTCCATCCAAGCAGACAGAGAATTATGTCTCATCCCTTCCTCTCTTTGCTTCATCCCTATGTTCCTGCTGCAATGCATACTCCTGAAACAGTTCAGGTATATGCACTTCTCTCAAAAAATAGTACTTTAAGAAATTCATATACTTTTTTGAGTCAATGACAAATATCTGATGAAAATATGTACTACCTATTTGTTGCAAGTTGGAGATATTAATAGGAAAAATGTGAGTAAAACTTGCTTGTTTTCCAAGTCTTGCCTGGTTTTATATGGCAAACACATTTCTTTCTTCAGATATTTAGTAATAATCCTTTACTTGATCAGGACTTTTCTCCAAGTTCAGTTATAGTATCATTGGTGTATTGTAATTGATGGAATGTTCTGGCCAAAAACTCTGAAAAAAAATAACTGGTACAAATAATTAAGGTTATATTTCTTCTTTGGTGGCTAGTCAGATAAAAATATATGGATGAATTGGGTTCTCTTTCATTATGTTATTCACACATACACACATTTAAGATCAATGTCAAGTAGCAAAGTACATTAATTGTCTTATTATTTTGTATCTATGAAAAAGCAATCTGATTTTGAGTATGCTTTCTTATTTCTTTTTATCTTTAATTATGAAATATTTCAAAATTGATAAACGTAAACCAATTTAAAAGATACACATATACCCATAGCCTACATTTAACAGAACTAATGTTTTGCCATACTTTCTCAGGAGCATTTTGTAGAGGAATAAAATGCGACAGATACAGCTAAAGTGGCCTATCTTTTCCACCTTTTTTTTCATGTTAGTCTTAACAACAACAATATTAACTATTATCCTGAAGTCTGAAGTTGATGTGTCTAATGTCTAGGCATGCCCTTGTCCATTTTTATGTACATATGTAGCTATAAAAACATACATTGAGTTTCTTTTAAAAGTTTAATAAATATCATCATAGTTTATAATTCTTTTTGTAGTTGTATCATACACATATATATTTTTTTCTTTCTTTTATGCTATACTAAGGGGCTGAACCCAGGTCTTGCACATATTTTAAAAGCTCTCTACTAATGAACTGCACCTCCAGCCCCTTTTTTACTTATCTTGAAATATTATCTCAGTAAGTTACACAGGCTGCCTTTGGCATTTGTGAGACAGGAGGAACTTGTGATCCTCTTACTTCTGCCTCTTGAGTTGCTAGGATTATAGTTTTGTGACATCATGCCCAGGTCAGCAATATATTTTTAAATTTTGGCCATGTTGATATATTTAGATACTAATTCATTAATTTAATTTGCTGTATAGTGTTCCACTGTATGAAACTACACGTGTTACAAGATTTAAAAGTTATTAAATGCCTCCTAAGTATCAAGGTCAATGAAAAAAAGGAAGACCCTTAACTAGATAGATTAACACAGTGGCTGCAACAATGGACTTAAACATAAAAAAGATCAGGTGCCTGGCACAGAATTGGAGAGTATTTTGTTCTGTTGTACATAGGGTTGTTATGAGTTGGACTCGACTGCACCTAACAACAAAGTATCAGGCCATTATGATCAATATTTCCATACATATGTGGTTTGATTTTGTCCCTGTGATATACTTTAATTTGTTGATGTTTTAATGAGAAATATTTTTATTTACCTGCTCTACAAAGCACTCTAAACATCTTAATTCTTCTTAAGTCTGTTTACAAACCAATAGGTTCTTTGCTGAACTTGTAGTTTTCTTAGCAAATACTCCCAGGAGAATCCTACTCATTTGATGTCCTAGGTGGAAACTTGCTTGCCTAAGTTCATAAGCTCATTAAATATGTTTTCTGTCTGAAAGAATATCAATGGATACAGATATCATATGCAATATTTTTTACCTAATGTTTTACCACTAAACAAAATGAATCCCTACTTTTTCAGTCCCCTATAGCAGTCTCATTGTTATTTACCACCTGATCACAAAGCCAATGCTATCTGTATCATGGTTTTGGTACAGTAGCACCTCAGTTCTCAGTATCAACTTTTTAATCACTTATCTACTTCCATAATAATGCCTAACAAACCACCTTAATGTTCAGTGTCTTATAACAATCGTCAATCATTCTTGCTTTGCATTGGATTTTCACAGTTGGAAATTGGTTGATCTAGGCAGAATTTGGCTGGGATTAGTTGGGCTTGGCTGTAAAACGCAGGTTGAGTCTAGGTCTCTCCATATGCATTTTCTCTCCCTTGGTCTTTGGGTTATGTGGGCCTTAATATTTTTAATTGCAAAAACCCAAGAGAGAAAACTCAGTAATGTAAGCCCATGTCAAACCTGGTATCACTGCACTGAGTAAAGACTATGGATGAAAGAAAGGTCAGTATAGTCAAAGTCTCATGGAAAAGAATGTACATAGAAAGAGTAAGAATTAAAGAAAATAACTGAATAACCTACAATAAATAAGACTACCTTATTTTTATTGAGTGTCCCCTATGTGATATACACTGAGATATATTCTTTACATACATGATTTTGCACATAATTCACCTTAAGATATATATTGTTATCGCCATTTTACAAATGAAAAGGCTAAGGTGCAGAGGAATTAACTGATTAGCTTAATAACTGGCAGTACCAGAAATTGAATAAAACCATGAGTTCAGTTACAATTTCCCTAAATTTTAATGTAAAAATTAGATACATATGGCCATAGAATTTTAAACAAATTATCCTACTAATCAGTATGTCTTACTTGTGTCCTTCAGAGTCAGCTTATCTTTGCCACTTTTCTTGAGAGAAACAGGAGATAAGCATCATTATCCATTGGGGGCAAAAGAAAATGAAAACAAAAAAGGCAAATGGATGAAGCTAATAGTATAAAAAATCTGGATTTTCATTTTCTCATTACATTTTTAAGCAACACTTTTCTTTGAAATACTTCAGCGGCAAAAAGTATAATCAGATTATATTGATGAAGCAGATGAATCAGTACATAATGAACTCTGTTATCACTGTTCATAAAGGTTTCTAGAAAGAAGAAATTAATCTAGCATCTCAATGTTCTTTTTTTTCCCTAGTGATATATTGTGATAGAGGGCTGGGGCTTAGCTCAGTTGGTAGTGTGCTGCTCTACACTCTCTGAGGACACAGGATTGATCCCCAGCACTGCAAAAACAGAAGAAGGATGTGGCAGTCCACTGTCAAAGCAATCCTGAAACAATTAGCCATTGAAAACCTAACAATAACAACAACATTCTGTGATAGAAGCTAAGGAGTTGACAGAGAACCTCTTCCACTGAGCAGCTGTATGACTTGGGTCATGGATGCATCTTCTCTGGCCTCGGTGTCCTTCTCTATATAATGGGGAAAATGATACCTACTTGTCCCCTAGAATTTGAGAACTAAATTGTAATAAATGTATATAACTATTCAGTGCTCAGCAGGGAGAGAATCCAGGGATCATATATAGAGGTATTGCCTTGGTTAGGTGTCTTCCATACAGAAAACAACAATGACTTCTCCTGTAGCAGCTTGTCTAAGCTTTAAATTGGTTGATGCTAAAAAAATCATAATTACTTGTTTATGGAATCTTAGAGTTTTAAATGCTGCTATGAAAAGACAGTATTTTACATTACTGACCATATTTCCTATCACTGATTGCTGCTATTGTTAAGTGCTGTCAATTCAGGTCTGACTAATAGCAACCCTATGTACAACTGAGCAAATCACTCTCATGCCCTGCACTATGTCAATGCTTCTCTGCTATTTATAGGGTTTTCAGTGGCTGATTGTTTTGGGATTGTTTTGGGAGTGGGTTGCCAAGTCATCCTCCTATTTTTTGCAGTGCTGGAGATTGAACTCAGGGCCTCAGAGAGTGCAGAGCAGTACTCTACCAATTGAGCTAAACCCCAGCCCGTCATTGATTAGGTTGTATCTAAATGACTCAGGTGAATACAACCTGAACATATTGGCCATTATAAGAAATGGTCAGTTTGATTTATTGTATAATTTACATAGTTTCTGGAAATCATTCATCAATAATTGAGCTACTTTATATTAAAAGCATGGTGCTAAGTGAGCTTAGGGAATACAGAGATTAATAATTTGTGATGCCTTTTCTTAAAGAGATTACAATCTGATAATTAAAATCAGAAAGAATCAAGCAATGATTAAAATGAGCAGGAGGCCATGTGTGATTTCTCTTAAAAGAATTACTGATGAACTTTGTGTTTCCAAAAAATGCAATCACTTCAAATATTTTAACCACAGGATTCAAGAAGGGGAGATAGTAGAATTTTGATTGGAAAAATGATCATTCATTCTAGGAGGAGAAAATATATGATTTTTATGGCTTAAATCTTAAATGCACCCCCAAAGACACATTTGATAAAGGTTTGTTCACCAGCTTAAGGCACTTTTGGGAAGTGATGGAACCTTTAGAGGCGGGATCTACTGGCAAGAAATTAGATCATGAAGACTGTGCCTTGAAGGGGACTTGGCGACCTTGTCCCCTTTCTCTTTCTGTCTTTGTGTCCTGACCACCCTGAGGTGAACAGCTCTGCTGGGCCCTGCACTCCCCACTGCACTGTTGTGCCTTGTCATGGGCCTAAAGGGAAAGTCCAAGTGACCATTGATTGAAATCTCAGGAACCATGAGCCAGAATAATTCTTTTCTCTTTTTATGTTGACTATCACAAGTATTTTACCATAGGAACGAAAAGCTGACTAATGCAATTATATAAACAGGAAGAAAAGGACATGCTTTGGAACTGGAGCATTGAGTGCTTAGCAACAATTAATAGAAAGTACATGATTAAGTTGACTACACCTTCTTGGCTGTATGTAGGTGCACTTGTTCTTGTGAAGATAGTTATTTAAAATAGCAAAATATATAGTTTTCCATATTGAGTATGTTTGCCACAGAATTTAATAGTATGAATTCTATTATAATCTAGTGAACTATTATATAGAAGAACAAATGGATTCTTCCTTTGAAAAAAGGACATCCAAACTCAGGTGTCCTGAGCTACATTGGAATTTAGGATTTGCTTCTGTGATAACCACTGAGCATAAAACCTTCAGAGTTAATATTAAAGGTGTTAGGAATTTTGCAAAAATGGTAGAACTATTTGGAATAAGAATTGTTTACAAACTGTCCATTATGTGTTTTAAAAACTATTTATATAATACATGTATATTACCTTCCATTAATTTTTTGTGAGTAGGAATAAAAGTACACTAGAAGATCATAGAATTGTAACAAATTCTAGAAAAGATGAGAGATATTTCTTTATATTCTCTTAAACAGAAAATTTGATGAAAAATAGTGAGAAAATTCAGTGCAAGGTATCTATGATATGCTAAATTAGAGAAAAGAAATGAAAGAAAAGCCTAAAATCTACTTTGGGGAATAAAGGAGGAATGATATAAGTTAGGAAAAGACTAGGAAAAGTCTGTTTCTGTCTTTAGTTCATATATTTATTTTGCAAAGGCAGATATATCTTATTGCCTAAGATGTACAGCAGCTTAATATATTTCCTTCTATCTCTTTTTTAAAAGGGAGGTGTAGCACATGGTCTTGTGTAAAATGATGAATAACCAAATGACATGCTAACATGGGAACTTTCAAGGCTAATTAATGTTTTGAAGTATGGATCTATACTTCCTTAAAATTTGGCTCAATGTTGACCAGTTTTATTTTGATCAACAGTATAATGTTGCCCCACAGAATAGTCTAATTTTCTTATGCTATCCAATTTGGGTCAGCCAGGCAAGAGAAAGCATGTGAGATGATTCTGAGCTTAGACACCAACCACAGAGTGAGTTACACACATTGGGTCCATTCTTCTTGATTATATAATGCCCCAGAGGGAATTTTCATCACTTTGCAAGCACTTAAATATCACATCAATTCCTTTTGATAACATCATATATTAGAATATTAATCATCCTGTATAACCCTGCCACTATTAAAAATTGCTCATAGATCCTATGATGAAACTAAGCCATGAAAGTCACAGATATATATTAGTAGGTTGTCCTCCTTCCCCTTTCTGAGCATTATTTTTATTGTGATGTAATTTGACTTGATTTCATGTGCCCATATTGAAATACATGGGAGAAGGATGTGACAGTCTACTCCTGAAACAATTCTGAAACAATCAGCCGTTGAAAACCCTGTGAGGGTGGCTACCTGTCAAACCTGACTTGATGGCACCTAACAACAACATATTGAGACATTAGAAGAAAAAGCCCTGTGAAAATTAACCTGTCACTGAATTTAGTGTAAAGATGCTATTTCTTAAAATAACCTACAGAAGTAATTTCTCTTCGATTTTATTATTTTAAAGAGTAGTTTTCTTTTACATCAGGTTTATTTTTGATTTACAAACTGTCAATTTGCTAGACATCTATCCCTTGATTTGTGTTGAGCACACAGCATTTTAGGACATGCAATTTATATACTAATCTCTTTTCATATTTATTTTGTTTTTCTACTTTTATTTTTCAGTTCATTTCAGTTTTATTGCTTATATTTATTTTGTTTTGCCATATTTTTCACCTATAAATCATATTTTAGTTTAAACTTCTCTTAGAACAAAGGAAGACAAAATTAATTAATTTTATGACTAAATACTGGATAAAATAACAGTTACTGAGAGATTTCTTTGGTATTCAGCTGTGATAAATATAATTAAATATTCAGCTTACCTGAGCAGAAATAAATAAAACTTATCAGGGTACCATTTTATGAGTTGCTTGTTCTGCACATCGTATGTGTCAATATCTTTTCCACAGTTCTCAACTGACTTGAGATATATATCATAGTTCATATATATCTTTAAAATAATTAATTCTTTTCTGCACTGCTGGAGGTGGAATCCAGGGATTTGTGCATGCTAGCCAAGTGCTCTGCCAATTGAATTACTTCCTCAGTCCCACTGATGTAATTTTTGATAACAAAAATATTAATTGATACTATATAAACTCATGTTGCAGGATTAACTATGTTGTAATTATGAAGCCATTAAGCAAATATAAACTTACAGGGAGCAGGTCAGTTGTTACACAGCCTGTATTAATAATTACTAATCCTTTCTACAAAGAATTACTGAAAATTTTAGTTTAAGAAACCTATATTATTAGACTATAACTTTTCTCAACACTTATAAACATTTTGATTTAAAACATTTACTGATGAAGATCAAAGATCATAGCCTTCAATATGGGTTATGACTAAACATCAACAAAACAAAAATCCTTACAACTGGATCAGCACACAACTTCACAATAAATGGAGAAAAGATTGAGGTTGTCCAAGATTTTGCTTTGCTTGGCTCTATAATCAACACCCATGGAAGCAGCAGTCAAGAAATCAAAAGACACATGGCTCTAGGAAAAGCTGTGGCAAAAGATCTCTTTAGAGTGTTGAAAAGCAAAGATGTCACATTGAAGATGAAGGTGCATCTGACTCATGCCATGGTATTTTCAGTGGCATCATATGGTTGTGAAAGCTGGACATTGAGCCAGGGAGACAGAAAAAGAATTGATGCTTTTGAATTGTGGTGCTGGAGACGTCTATTGAATATACCATGGACTGCCAAAAGAACCAACAAATCTGTCCTAGAAGAAGTGCAACCAGAGTACTCCTTGGAAGCAAGAATGGCCAAATTGTGTCTTACATATTTCAGACATGTAGTCAGGAGAGATCAATCCCTGAAGAAGGACATCATGTTTGGGAGAGTGGCAGGTCAACACAAAAGAGGAAAACCAGATGGACTGACACAGTGTCTGCAACAATGGGCTTAAACATAAATAAGATCATTTGCCTGGCACACAATGGGCAAGCGTTTTGATCTGCTGTACATAGGGTCGCTATGAGTTGGACTCGACTTGACGGCACCTAACAACAACAACAACAAACATTTTGAAGGGGGGATGAGTGCAATAAAATATATGTTTCCTGAGAGTATCATTTATATTAGTTATCTTGGAAAAGTAATCATTATCATATCTATTTTAAAATAGGCTCATTGGGTGGTTTAAACAAAATCTAGAATGTTTATATATTTGTATTTTTCTGATACTGGAAGGGTGCATAATTTAATTATGTGCCTCAAAGCAGATCAGGCTCATGAAGAATTACTGTTTTAATAACTACAACTGGTACCTTTATAACAAGAGAAATCTTATGCTTTTTCTGCCTCATTGGTTTCTTCATCTTATTTTTCAGCCTGAAAACCAAAGGCATGAAACTATATTAACCCAACACCTGAGAGGAAGATTTGAAATTATTTTAGCAATAGCTCTCTGGAATTTCCTAGTTAATGTTATGATCAGAATGGCAGGCAGGCAGTTAGGTAAGGTCTAGTCTATGTTATGAAAGAATTTGCCAATTCTAGGTTTCTTGAAATTTTTGGTTTTTGCGATGTCTGACTATTTAGAGAAAACTTTAATTTTAAGAGATTGTGGTAACTTTATTATGACATAATATTCTAGGCATTTCTAATGTTTGGAACTTCTCAATATCACTGGCTCCAATTCACTTGTTGTTCATGACTTTGTGTCAATTATGAGACTGAGAAAAGCAAACATTACAAAAGATAAGAAGTTATTTATATTTTTCTGTGTATTTTTATGTAGTCCCAGTTTTGCAAAGGCTCTAAACATTACCTGTGTGTATATTTGTTTCCTTTCAAAATGTGGTCTTTTTCTCTAAATCTTGTATTATAATAAATAAACTGTTTCATTTATTTACACAATCATGAAGAGTAGAAAACAATTTTTGTGTATAGGACATGACATCAAAGACATCATTCACGAGGAAAGCAAAATGTTATTAAGAAAATAGGAAAAAAAGAAAAGACCAAATTACATGTCAAAAAAGACTCTGAAACTTGCCCTTGATTGTCAAACAGCTAAGGTAAAAGGAAGACATGACAAAGTTAAAGAACTAAGTAGAAGATTTCAAAAGGCAGTTCAGGAAGAAAAAATCATATATTATAATGACATGTGCAAAGAGCTGGAGACAGAAAACCAAAAGGGAAGAACACATTCTGTTTTCCTCAAGATTAAGTAATTGAAGAAAAAAATCCAAGCTTCAAGTGGCAGTGCTGAAAGATTCTACAGGGAAATATTAAACAATACAGGAAACATCAATAGAAGAGGGAAGGAATACACTTGAGTCATTATACAAAAAAGAATTTCTGGATGACCAACCATTTCAAGAGATTGGATATGATCAGAAACCAATGGTATTGAAGAACAAAGTGGAAGCTGCCTTGAAGGAATTGGAAAAACACAAGGCTCCAGAATTGATGAAATACCGATAGAGATGTTTCAAGAAACAGATGCAGCACTGGAGGTACTAACTTGTTTATGCCAAGAGATTTGGAAAATAGCTACCTGGTCAACTGACTGGAAGAGATCCATATTTGTGCCTATTCCAAAGAAAGAAGGTACAACCAAGTGTGAAAACTATCAAACAATATCATTAATGTCACACAGAAGTAAAATTTTACTAAAGATCATTCAAAACTGCAGAAGTATATAGACAGGGAACTGCCAGAAAATCAAGCCAGATTCAGAAGTGGGTGTGGAACCAGGGACATTATTGCTGATGTCAGATGGATCTTAGCCAAAAACAGAGAATGCAAGAAATATATCTATGTTTTATTAACAATGCAAAGGCATTTGACTTTGTGGATCACAATAAATTATAGACAGCATTGTGAAGAATGCAAATAGTAGAGCACTTAATTGTACTCGTGTGCAATCTATACATGAACCAGGAGGCCATTGTTCAAACAGAACAAGGAAACACTGCCTGGTTTAAAGTAAAAAAAGGTGTGTGTCAGGGCTATATCCTTTCACCATACCACTTCAATCTCTATGCTGAGCAAATTATCAGAGAAGATGGATTTTGTGAGGAAGAACACAGCATCTTGATTGGAGAAAAACTCATTAACAACCTGCATTATGCAAATGACGCAACTCTGCTTGCTGAAAATGAAGAGGATTTGAAATATTTACTAGTGAAGATCAAAGAACACAGCCTTCAGTAGGGATTGTTTCTCAACATCAAGAAAACAAAAATCCTTACCATTGAGTTAGTACACAGCTTCATGATAAATGGAGAAAAGTTTGAGGTTGTCCAAGATTTTGGTGTACTTGGTTCTTCAATCAATGCCCACAGAAGCAACAGTCAAGAAATCAAAAGACACATTTTGCATTGGGAAAAGCTGTTGCAAAAGACCTATTTAAAGTGCTGAAAAGTAAAGATGTCACAGTGAAGATGAAGGTGCACCTGACTCATGCCATGGTATTTTCAGTCACATAATAAAGCTGTGAAAGCTGGACATTGAATAAGGGAGGCAAGAGAAGAATTGATGCTTTTGAATTACAATGGTGGAGATGAATATTGAATATACTATATATTGCCAAAAGAACCAATAGATCTATCCTAGAAGAAGAGCAACTAGAGTGCTCCTTGAAAGCTAGGTTGTCTAGACTGTCTTACATATTTTGGGCATGCTGTCAGGAGGGACCAATTCCTGGAGAAGGACATCATGTTTGGGAGAGTGGCAGGTCAGTGAAAAAAAGGAAGACCCTCAACTAAATGGATTGACATGGTGACTGCAACAATGGGCTTAAACATAAAAGAGTTTGTGCCTGGCATAGAATTGGCCAGTGGAGTGTTTCATTCTGTTGTACGTAGGTTCACCATGAGTAGGACCTGACTCGATAGCACCTAACAACATACATTTATGTTAAATATATCTATACGTTAAGTGTCTATTTGTACATATATGTTAAGTATATTAAGTGTTAAATATGTCTATATTTATCCCAAAACATATACATGTATGTATAGATATATTTAGTAAATCCATATGCATATTTTTGTAAATATATGCATACACTTAACCTATCTATAATTCATGTATATATTTATATTTGTACATGTATATATGTTGTTGTTGTTAGGTTCCATTGAGTCAGTGTCTCACTCATAGAGACCCTATATACAACAAGCAAAACACTATTGTCAGTGCTTCTCTGCTATTCATAGGGTTTTCAATGGCAAATTGATTTTTGGGAGTGGATTTCCAGGTCCTCCTCCCAAGCCTATAGTGTCTGGTGTTCCCAGGTGGTCTCCCATCCAAGTACTAACCAGGCCCAATCCTGCTTAGCTTCCAAGATCTGACGAGATCGGAAGCCACAGGGCTATAGCTGCAGGCCACATGTATGTATAGATATATTTAAATATTGTTAAGAAAAAATTAAAATGTTCAAAGAGTATACAGTGAAATATATCCTTCCTATTCCCGTTCCTCAGCTACCAGTTGTCCTTCCAGAGATGGTGCCTGTTACTATGTCCTTATGTAACTTCCCAAGACATTCATTGCACATACAAACTTGCACATTTATTTTTACTCTTTTAAATCTATTTTTATGTTTATTTATTTACTTATTTATTTAGTCATTTGAGACAGGGTTTCAGAGGCCAGGCTGTGCTTGAAACTTGCTATGGATCTCAGATTGACCTCAAACTTAACACCTTCCTGCCTCCTCCTCCTAAGATGTGGTATTACAAGCATATGCCACCATGCCTGGCTATTTATCTTTTTAAAAAGAGGTATCTCACTACAGCAACAGCATCTTACTACAGATTTTACTCTTTATCTTGTTTTTATTTCTTCTGAAAGTGTGTGTGATTTTGTGTGTATATGTATGCTTGTGTATATATCTGCATGCAAAGCCATAATTTTTATAGCTCCTACATAGTATTCTGGGGCTGGGGTTTAGCTCAGTTGGTGGCTCACTGCTCTGCAGTCTCTGAGGTCGTGGGTTCAATTCCCACCACTGCAAAGAAAGGGATATGGCAATCCACTCCTGAGGCAATCCCAAAACAATCAGCCATTGGAAACCCTATGAGGGTCACTATGAGTTGGACATGACTGGACAGCACCTAACAACAACAACAATACATAGTATTCTATTAAGCAAATACACATCAGTTTATTTAGTGAGTCTTATATTAATGAGCATTCACATTTCAGATCATCTACTATTACATATGATCATTCTGCAACATTTTGCACACATATGTCAGTTAGACAAATTCATAAAAGTAGGAAGTAATTTATAATTTTGATAGATATTTGTGAATTGTCCCTGTGTTAGCTTTCTGTTAGTATTGACAAATACCTAAGATAAATAAACTTATAAAGAAAAATGATTTGTTTGGGCTTGCAGTTTTAGAGGTTCTAATCTATAATCAGATGAACCCATTGATTTTGGGCCTCTGTGGGGAAACCTCACGGCAGCGATGGGGAGTTTGTTCCCTTCATGGCCACTAAGTGAAAGAGAGAAAAAGGGCTGGAGACCCACTACTCCTTTCAAGAGCATGCCCCAGTATCTCCTCATTTCTACCATATCCAGCCCATGGTCATCACCATTCTATTATACTTCTATGCCCTCAGCTTCTTTAGATTTCAGATATAAATGAATTTCACTTAACCTAGTGACCTCCAGTTTCATAGGTTCATTTATATTGTCACAAATGACAGGATTTCCTTCTTTTCTAAAGGCTGAATAGCATATACGTGTGTGTATATGTAATATGTACACATATATACACACACATATGTTGTTGTTGTTGTTGTTAGGTGCCGTCGAGTCGGTATCCGACTCATAGCAACCCTCATAGAGTTTTCAATGGCTGACTGTTTCGGGATTGCCTTGGGAGTGGATTGCCAGGCCCTTCTCCCATCACACACATATATGTGTGTGTGTGTATATATATATATATAAAATTTTCCTTATCCATTCATCTGTTGGGGGGCTGGGATTTAGCTCAGTTGGTAGAGCGCTGTGCTGCAGTCTATGAGGTCCCGAGTTCAATTCCCAGCACTGCAAAAATGGGGGAAGGACCTGGCAATCCACTCCCAAGGCAATCCTGAAACAGTCAGCCATTGAAAACCCTATGAGGGTCGCTATGAGTCGGACACACTACTCCACGGCACCTAACAACAACAACAAAAATTCGTTTGTTGATGGACATTTATGTGGATTTCATATCTTGGCTGTTGTGAATAATGCTGCAATAAACATGAGAGTGTAGATAACTCTTCAAGATACTAATTTCATTTCCTTTGGATATACACCCAGAAGTAGAATCCCTGGGTCACTGGGCACTCTTAGTTTTAATAATTTACTTTTTTCTAAATAATGATTTACAAATTTACATTCTTACCTACAACATACAGGAGATGTCTTTTTTTCTACATCTTTACCAAATTTTGATATCTTTGATTGTCTTGATAATTGTTAGATGCTCTAGAGTCATGTCCAATTCATAGACACCCTCAGAGGGTTTTCAATGGCTGTCTCAGGATTGCCTCGAGAGTGGATTGCCATGTCCTTCTCCCATTTTTGCATCCCTGGGGATTGAATCCAGGGCCTCAGAGACCACAGAGCAGCACTCTATAACTGAGCTAAACTCCAGCCCCTTTTTGATAGCAGCCATACTAATGTCTGTTTTTTATGAATGGCACTCTGCTGTTTTGATTATTTTAGGTTTGTGTCTGTTTTGAAATGAGATTGTGTGTTGCCCTAGCTGGGTTCATTAAGCTCAAGATTACTTTGTAAATTCATGGTCTTTGTGGCTCCATGAGATTTTAGATTTTTTTCTATTTTTATGGAAAAAATGCCATTGAAGTTTTTTATTTGTTTTTGTGGTACATTGTTTTGAATGTTTATATTGCTGGGGTAATATGGACATTTTAATAATATTGTTGTTAGGTGCTGTTGAGTCAGTATCCAACTCATAGCGACCCTCATAGGGTTTTCAATGGCTGACTGTTTCGGGATTGCTTTGGGAGTGGATTGCCAGGTCCTTCTCCCATTTTTGCAGTGCTGGGAATTGAACTTGGGGCCTCAGAGACTGCAGCGCAGTGCCCTACCCACTGAGCTAAATCCCAGCCCTTAATAATATTAGTTCTTCCAATTCATGACATGGGATATCTTTCCTTTTGTTTTCATCTTTTTCAATTTCTTTTATCAATGATTTTTAGCTTTCAGTGTACAGATATTTCATCTCCTTGGTTTAATTGGTTTCTAAATAATGTTTTGATGTTATTGTAAATGAGATTTTCTTGAGTCCTTTTTCAAGCAGCCTGTTTATGGCATGTACAAATAGTAATGATTTTTGCATGTTGATCTTGTATACTGCAATTTTACAGAATTCATTTGTTTTAACAGTTCTTAAGTAAAATCTTTAGGGTTTTCTACATGTA
Source organism: Pedetes capensis (assembly GCA_007922755.1). Classification (NCBI taxonomy): domain Eukaryota; kingdom Metazoa; phylum Chordata; class Mammalia; order Rodentia; family Pedetidae; genus Pedetes; species Pedetes capensis. The sequence continues at coordinate 52,680 of VMDO01004254.1, forward strand.
AGATCACATTATCTGGAAATAAGACACCTTTATTTCTTTCTTTCATATTTGCATGCCTTGTCTTTATTTTTCTTCCCTAATTATTTTCAGTAGGGCTTCCAGTACTATATTGAACACAAATGGCAAGAATGGAAAATTTTGTCTTATCTTTTAAGAAGAAGCTCTTTAGGTTTCCACTATTATGTATGATATTTCCTGGGGGATTGTCATGTATGGCCTTTATGATGTTAGGCATACTTTTTCTGTACCTGATATTTTGAGAGTTGTTATCTTGTCAAATGCCTCTTCTGTATCTATTGAGATGATCATATGATTTTTATCCTTCATATTAGTTCATTTATTACATTTATTATTTTGCATATTTTAAACTTTTTTACCCCAGGTTTAATCTCATTAATCATGATGTAGGATCCTTTTAATGTGTGTTGATTTCAGTTTGCTTTTATTTTATTGAAATTTTTACATATTTGTTCATCAGGATATAGGTTTATAATCTTCCTATAATGTTCTATTCTGGCTTTGGTATTAGGGTAATGGTGGCCTTATAAAAATTTATATTTAGTCCTCTTTAACTATCTGTAGCTGTAATCACCCTGGCATCTGATCCCGTCAGATCTTGGAAACTATGCAGGGTCAGGGAATCAGGCCTGGTAAGTACTTGGAATACCGGGTGCTGTAGGAGAAGGAACCAGCAACCCACTCTCAAAACAATCAGCCATTGAAAGCTCTATGAAGAGCAGAGAAGCAATGACATAGTGCCAGGCATAGCAGAGTGTCAGGTAGTTTTTCATCTGTTGTACATACTCAACTTGACAGCATCTAACAACAACCTCTTTAACTTGGAAGAATTTGAGAAAGATTGATATATTTCACCTTTAATTGTTTGGTGGAATTCAGCAGTGAAGAATTGGGCCTTGGCTCTTTCATGAGACATTTTTCTTACTGATTCAACCTCCTTACTCACTATTGATCTATTCAGATTTTTCATTTGTTTATGATTCAGTCCTGGTAGATTGTATGTTTCTGAGAATTTATCCATTTCAAGTTTATCCAATTTGTTGAACTACATTTTTTCATTGTTATCTTTTATGATCATTTGTATTTTTGTGCTATCAGTAATGTCTTCTCATTCAATATCCCTTACAATTTTGTTTGACTATTCTTTCCTTTTTTTTCTTAGTTATGCTAACTGAAAGTTTGCTGATTTTGCTCATCTTTCAAACAACCAGCTCATGGTTTTATTGATCTTTTCTAGTGTTTTCTAGTCCCCATTTCATTTATTTCTGCTTCGATTGTTATATTCTTCCTTCTATGAAGTTTGGGTTCAGTTTTTTCTCTGAGTTCTTTGGGGTGTGAAATATTAGATATTTTTGGGGGGTCATTCTTTTTTGATGTAGGCATTTTTTGCTATAAACTTCCACTTAGAACTGATTTTGCTGTATTTTGGGAGGTTATGTGTTCATTTTGTTTGTCTCAAGATATTTTTTAATTTCCTTTTTAATTTCTTTGTAGCTCTCTGAAACTGCTGAAAGGTTATATACTAGATTTGAGAATATACAGTACTTTTTTATTCATATAGTATCAAATATTCATTACCCAACTTTTTTACTTTTTAAAATTTGATGAAAAAATGTTCTAATATACTATTTGCATTTTTCTTATCTTAAAATTAAGAATATATGTTTGCACATTGAATTTCCTTTGCTAAACAGTATTAATAATTATTTATGGATTTCTGGATTAGTTAGGATATTAACAAATCAGCCTTTCTCTGTGATACATATTACTAACATTTTCCCTCTCCTTCGTTTATTGTTTTTCTTTGACAGTGGTCATACCATTCACCACACACACATTGTTGTTAGGTGCTATTGAGTCTGATCTGACTCATAGCAACTCTATATAGAACAAAATGAAACACTCTCTGACACTGTACCCTGCCCAGCACTATGTCAGTGCTTCTCTGTTCTTCATAGAGTTTTCAATGGTTGATTGTTTCAGGATTGTATTGGGAGTGGGCTGCCAGGTCCTTCTCCTATTTAATGTGGTGTTAGGGATCGAACCCAGGGCCTCAGAGAGTACAGAGCAGGACTTTACCAATTGTGCTAACCCCCAGCCCATACATGTAATGCTTTATGTATATGTACAATATAATATACATAGAATTATTTATTATAATATTTCTGGTAACACATATGTTTATCTATGTGTGTATATATTTGTGTATATATGAGAAAGACAAAGACAAAAATTGGACTTTGTGAAGTTGAAATTTTCAGTCTCTTTAACAAGCTTTATGTTTTGCATCATACTTTGTAAGGTCTTTAACACTGTGAGATTATTAAAGCAAGTTGCTCTTGGTGTCTTTTATTAGTTTTATGTTTTCTTTTTCTATTTTATCTTTAATCCACCTGGCATTTATTTCAGTATAAGCAATGAGGTATAGATATTTCTTACACTTATATGTTGATATTTCTAAATAAAATTTAGCAGTAGCTTGTTGTTATTGTTGTTAGGTGCCGTGGAGTCAGTATCTGACTCATAGCGACCCTCATATGGTTTTCAATGGCTGACTGTTTCGGGATTGCCTTGGGAGTGGATTGCCAGGTCCTTCTCCCCTTTTTTGCGGTGCTGGGAATTGAACTCAGGACCTCAGAGACTGCAGCGCAGCGCTCTACCAACTGAGCTAAATCCCAGCAGTAGCTTATCTAGTTGAAAAAATACCATTATTCTCTTTATTCAAAAGAAATTAAAATTTTAGATTAATTTATCAAATATTGTTGTTGTTAGGTGCCATCAAGTGGGGTCCTACTCATAGCAACCATCTGTACAACAGAACAAAATACTCTTCGACACTGTGCCATGCTCAGCCGTATTGTCAGTGCTTCTCTGCTATTCATGGGGTTTTCAATGGCAGATTTTTTCAGGAGTGGATGTCCAGATCTTTCTCTCTAGCCAGCAGCACCTGGTATTCCCAGGTGGTCTACCATCCAAGCACTAACCAGGCTGACCCTGCTTAGCTTCTGTGATCAGATGGAATTGGATGCTAGAGTGCTATGATGCTATGTTGTTTTTGTTGTTAGGTTGCCATTGAGTTGGGTCAGACTTATAGGGCCCCTCATAGGGTTTTCAATGGCTGATTGTTTTGGAAATTGTTTCCAGAGTGGACTGCCACATCTTTCTCTTGTTTTTGTGGGGTTGGGGATCAAACCCAGGTCCTCAGAGAGTGCTGAGCAGTGCTCTGTCAACTGAGCAAAACCCCAGCCCCTAGTGAATATTAATATAATTTAAATATTCTAGTCAAGATATGATATGTCTTAGTCCCTTTTGATGTCTCCAAGTGATGTTTTAAACTTTTTTTCCAAATATGTTTTCCTCATTTCATTTTAAATTCACTGTAGATAGCTGGCAAGTTTTTGGAATTTTGTGGAGGGAAGATGTTTCTTAACTCTTACTGGTGATAGTTTATAATGTGAATGCTATTGATTGTTGTAATTAATTTTGTACCTCAATGCCATAATATATCTTGTTTTCATTTTTTGTAAACTTTTAGTTGCTTCTCTTGGATATTATTGGTAATCAATCACATCTGCTCATAATTTCACCTTCCTAATGAAGCTAGTTTTAGAAAACTACTAAAATAAATACCAAATTTTAGTGGCTTAAAAAATAAAGTTTTATTTTAAAATATATTCCAATTCAACATGATGAGGTAGGGTACCTATACTCAAAGAGTAATTTTGGGAGATAGGCTTCTTCTATCTCTTATTTCTATTATTGTGGAGGCAGAGATAGTCAACTTTCTGTACATGCCTGGTAGTATTTCCAGTTTTCCCCATCAGATAGTCTTTACTGCTACTGTTCAACTGTTCTAATAACTTGAAAGCAGTCATAAACAATATATAAGTGAATAGGAATGGCTGTGTTCAATAATACCTAATTTATAACAACAAATGATGGGTCAGTTTGGCCCATAAGCATCATTCTCTAGGTCTTGTTCCAGGCCCTTAGAGTTCTCCACTGGATGCTGAGTATCCAGGTAGCAGGTATGAGAAAAAAGAGCTAGGATCACTGGGAATGTCTTTATTAGTTAGACTTCAAATTACTGCTCCTGATTTCTGCCCACATTCTGTTTGTACAACCCAGTTACATGGTTCTACTTGTTAGAAAATTTGGTTTATTTTTCCACCTAAGAAAAAATTTTAAAAAGATATGGTAATAGTTCCTACTGTATTTCTGCTTAACAGCTTTTAAGGAATAATTTATTTCTTTTGTATAACTGTTTTGGGCTATTGTCACCACAAAGTGTGAAACCATATTGGTGATGATGTCTGGTTTTTTGTCAGTGGTGTTCATGACCCACTAGAAATGTTCATTCATTTTAATGGGTAGTTTAAGACTATAAATAAATTTGTCATGTTGTGAAGAAACTGCATTTTTTCCATATTGTACAAAAAACTTGTATTTCTATTTTCAGTGCCAGGTCTATATTGGTAAGGCCCCTGAGCTAATAATAGTTTATGTTTTTTTAAGAGTTGTGAAAATAGACACAAGAAATTGTGTAACACAAACTGTATATGGCCCATAAATTCAAAGTATTTGCTGCTTAATTCTCAGAGAAGAATTTTCCAATTCCTGCTCAGTTCTACTCAAAATGTAGACTAGAGACCAGCAGAATCAGTGACATTAGAACTTCAAATCTTGTAATATTTGGGCTATATAATCCTTTGTTGTAGGAAAAATGTTATGGGTATCACCAGATGTTTAGCAGCATCTCTGGCCTCAACATACTATATGCCATTATCACTCTCCCACACAGTTCCTATAATAAAAATGTCTCCACGCATTGACAAACTTCCCCTGGTGTTAAAAGTATCCATCTGTTGAGAACTACTTCCCTAGAAATCTGTTAGAAGTGCAAATTCATGGTCTTATTCCAGACCTACCAAATCAGAATCCCTAAGGTTGAGATTAATAGTCTGTGTTTTAATAAACTGTTTAGATTATTTTTATTTACACTGAAGTTTGAGAACGGGAGAAGGGCCTGGCAATCCACTCCCAAGGCAATCCCGAAACAGTCAGCCATTGAAAACCCTATGAGGGTCGCTATGAGTCGGATACCGACTCGACGGCACCTAACAACAACAAGAACAACAAAGTTTGAGAATCTCTGATACAGAATAGTTTAAAGAACACTGAAGAATCTCCTTCTTGAAGGCTTGGTAGAATTCCCAATATAACTTAATATTGCTCTCTTAGCATAGCACTATGACAGCATAAACATTTTTATATTTCTTTTCTTTGTTTCTTTTCAGTCATTCTATCTCCTCCTCTTCCTCCTCCTCCTCCTCCTCCTCTTCCCCACCCCTTCCTCTTCCTCCTTCTTCTTCTCCATAATGAGGATTGAACCCAAGGCCTTGTGTATACTTTGCAAGCGCTCTGCCACTGAGCTGCATCCCTAGCCCCCCTTTTTAATTCTTTATCTTGAGACAGGGTTTCACTAAGTTGTGAAGAATGCCTCTGGCCTCAAACTTGCAATTCTCTTGAATCAACCTCCTGAGTTTCTGGGATTACAGGTGTGTGTTACAACACCCTGCATAAGTAATTTCTTATGGACATTTTTATTTTGATTTTAGTTAACTACTGGTTTATTATTTTATTGCCATTTCCAATAATGATTTCTAATAGTTGTATTTTTTCAATTTTTCTAATTTATTATTCCAGCTTATATTTTTTATGAATTTCTCAATGTCACTTTCCTTGGATTTTTGTGCTTATCTTCATCAAAATTCTTTATTTCTAATGGTTTATTTTAATTTTGTTACAATAGTTAGAGTATTTAGGGTTGGAATATTCTCCTAGGCTCTGTTTAGTATCTCTCATGAGTTTTGTGGAGTAATGATTTTAATACTGACTGTTTTCTACATATTCTAAGATTTTAATTTTGACTTTGTCTACAACTCATGGATATTTCAAGAGAAAGCTAATTTATTTGTTTGTTTATAATGCCCAGTTTCTGGGCTCCTTTTTTTTTTTTTTCATTTCCTTTATTAGTCTTCAGTTTTTATTACACCTGCAGCCATAGGCCTGTGGCATCCGATCCCGTCAGATCTCAGAAGATAAGCAGGGTTGGGCCTGGTTAGTACTTGGATGGGAGACCACCTGGGAATACCAGGTGCTGTAGGCTTGGGAGATGGACCCAACAGCCCAGTCCCAAAATTCAACCAGCAATTGAAAACCCTATGAACAACACTGGGAGAAGGACATGGCAATCCACTCCCAAGGCAATCCCGAAATAGTCAGCCATTGAAAACCCTATGAGGGTCGCTATGAGTCGGATCCCGACTCGATGGCACCTAACAACAACAACAACAACAACAACAATGAACAACAGAGAAGCACTGACAATAGTGTTTCGCCTGTTGTAGGTAGGGTCACTATGCGTCTCAGATACCGACTCAACAGCACCTAACAAGAGTTTTAATACATAGTTATCAGAAAATAATGCCTATAATGATTCTGTTTTTCTGGAGTATATAGAGGGCTTCATATAGTTAATTTTGGCAGAATTTTAAAGTCTGTATCTTGGGTTTAATATATGGTTAAGGTTTACTTGGTTTTCCAACTTGTTTATTTATTTTATATCTGATCATTGAGTATAGCCCATATGTTGACATGACTAACATAGTAAATCTGTCATGTTCTTTTACACTGTTTTAAGTGTATAGAGAACATGTTTTTAAATATTTTGCTTTTTGAGTTTGTGTTTTGTTTCATATGTGTTTCTTCTATGCAAAATTTTAGTCAAAGAGGTATCTTTAAATCAGAAATTTATATGAAATCTTTTCTTCTCTGTTTTTTAACAATATCTGTTCACTCTCTAAAAGGAGCAATGATTATGCTACTATATTTTTCTTGCTACCTTTCTTTTCTAAACACAATTCAATTGATAATGTTGGATTTTGTAACATATATTTTTAAATGGAAGCTTCCCCAATTAATCATCTTTATGTGGTAAAGTTTTTAAACTAACTGAGATAAAGTAGCATCACATTTAAATTTTTAAGTAAAATTTAATAAAATATTAGTGGAGTACAGAGTAATAAAGCCTTTAGTATTTCCATTGTGCGCCTATTACTTCATCTTTGGTTATACCTAATCAATTTACATAATTTATGAAATGCTTTGATTAATATATGCTTAAAAATCATATGTAGTTTTGGGTTATATTTCTGTTTATTCCCATGTATTTGTGGAGTTGCATCATGCAATTTAAGATTGTCCTCTCCTCCTTTTTAACCCTCTCTATTATTTCCCCTCTCCTTTCCTCTTCCGCAATCTTTGCTCCCTCACTAAACCTCTTCTCCTTCTTTGTACTGTACTTACATTTTCCCTTCTTGGATAAGCCTGTTTTTATATATATATATATATATCTGTATATTTAGAGGTTTTTTCTTCCTTTAAGTTGGCTTTAGCTTCAAGATATGAGTGAGAACATATGGCATTTCTCTTTTGGGGCCTGGATTTGTTCACTTAGGATGATATTCTCCAGTTCCATCCATTTTACTGCAAATGGCATTATTTCATTCTTTTCCATTGCTGAGTAATATTCCATTGTGTATATATACCACAACATTTTATCCATTCCTCTGTTGATGGACATCTTGGTTGGTTCCATGCCCTTGTGATTGTGAAGAGTCCTGCATTAAATATGGAAATGCAAGTGTCCCTGTGGTATGATGACTTATTATCCTTTGAGTATATTCCCACAAGTAGTATCACTGGGTCATATGGAAGTTCTATTTTTAGTTTTCTAAGGTATCTCCATATTGATTTCCAAAGTGGGAGAACCACTTTACAATCCCACCAGAAGTGTAAAAGTGTTCCTTTTTCTCCACATCCTTGCCAGCATTTGTTATTAATTTTGTTGACCTTGGCCATTCTTACTGGAGTGAGATGGAATTTCATGTTGTTTTGACTTGCATTTCCCTAATAGGTAGGGATACTGAGCATTTTTTCATGTGTTTCTTGGTCTTTTGAATTTCTTCCTTTGACAACTCTCTGTTCATTTCCTTTGCCAACTTATGTTTTGGGTTATTTGTTGTCTTGGCATTTTCTTTCTTAAATGCTTTGCATATTTTTAAATTAGTCATCTGTCCAATGTGTACAATGCAACAATTCTCTCCCATTCTGTAGGCTGTCCCTTAACTCCACTGATTGTTTTATTTGCTATACAAAAGCTTTTTAATTTCATGTAATCCCATTTGTTAATTCTTGGTGCCATTTCCTGGGCCATTGGAGTCTTATTAAGAATATACTTTTCCGTGTCTATGTATTGGAGTGTGTTTCTTATCTTCTCTTCTAGTAGTTTTAAGGTTTCTGGTTTTATGTTTAGGTCTCTTATCCATTTTGAATTGACTCTCAGGTAAATTGAGATATCTGAGTCTATTTTCAGTTTTCTCCAAATGGGTATACAATTATCCCAGCACCATTTGTTAAAGAGGCAATATTTTCTCCATTGAACATCCTTAGCCCCTTTGTGAAAAATCAGGTGGCTGGAGTTGAGAGGGTGTATCTCTGGGTCTTTGATTCTGTTCCATTAGTCTTCTAGCCTATTTTTATACCAGTACCAAGCTGTTTTTGACATTATATCTCTGTAGTATGGTCTGAAGTCAGGTATAGTGATCTCCCTTGAGCTGTTTTTGTAGCTTAAGATTATTTTTGCTGTACACAGTCTGTTCTGCTTCCATATGAATTTTGTGATTAATTTTTCCATTTCTGCAAAATCAGTCATTTGAATTTTAATGGGAATTTGATTAAATCTGTAAACTACTTTTGGTTATATAACGATCTTTACAATATTGACTCTCCTGAACCATGAGTAAGGGAGATCCTTCCATCTTCTAGTGTCCTCTGCAATTACCTTCTTTAGTGTTTTGAAGGTTTCCTTGTAGAAATATTCAGGCAATCTTCTCTATTTTTCCCTTCCCAGTTTGTTAGATTATTATGTTTTTGGAATGTATAACATTTATCACAAGTTCTCCACATTTATTCTAGTTAAATAGATTCAATGCTTACTTCTAATTACTTTGCTATAGTTTTCCCATTCTTTCTTATTTAGCCATATATATATATATATATATATTTGTGTGTGTGTGTGTATATATATATATATATATATATATATATATATATATATCCTGCAGCTGTAGCCCTATGGCATCCGATCCCGTCAGATCTTGGAAGCTAAGCAGGGTCAGGCCTGGTTAGTACCTGGATGGGAGACTGCCTGGGAGCACCAGAAACTGTAGGTTTGGGAGAAAGACCTGGCAACCCCCTCCCAAAAATCAAATTGCCATTGAGAACCCTATGAATAGCAAAGAAGCACTGACAATAGTGTTTCCTCTGTTGTACAGAGGGTCGCTATGAGTTGGATACCGACTCAACTGCACCTAACAACAACAACATATATATACACACACATATATATACACATATATACATATACATACACATATATGTATATGTGTGTATGTATGTGTATGTGTTTGTATATATGTATATATATGTGTGTGTGTGCATATATATATATTTCTCAAGCCACTTCTTCAAGTTGAGCTGAGCGATGCCCCTTGGTTTTACCTGCTCAAATATTCACGTATTAAACAATTTGGTAAATGGAAAAATTGGGGCTCATATTTTACATCCCTGAGGTCTTTGACTCCATTTTTCCTATTGTCTTGTAATACTGAATATTGTTATGTAGAAAGCCAGACTAAAGCCCCTTTAAAATGATTCACTCTTCCTGCCTGGCTGCCCAAAGAACTTTTTCTTTACCAAACAAATATAGACAGTTCCTGACTTACAAGTTCATCTTATGATTTTCCAACTTTACAATGGTAAAAGCAATACAAATTCCATACAAACTGTACTTTGAATTTAAAAATTTGATTTCTTTCAGGCTAGTAATTATATGATGCTTTCTTACGATTCTGGATGGTGGCAGCAAGCTGCAGGTCCTGGTTAGCCACACAATTATGGAGAAGAATGACCTATATTCTATAAGGGTATTGTGTTGCAAAGGGTATTGTGTTCAGTAGGTTGTTGTTGTTGTGGTTAGGTGCTGCCAAATTGGTGTCTGACTCATAGCAACTCTATGTACAAGAGATGAAACACTATTGTCAATGCTTCTCTGCTGTTCATAGGATTTTCAGTGGCTGATATTTTTTGGAGCGGAATGGGCTGGAGGGTCCTTCTCCCAAGCCTACAGCACCTGATGTTCCCAGGTGGTCTCCCATCCAAGTACTAACCAGGCTCATCTCTGCTTAGCTTCCAAGATCTGATGGGATCAGACAGCACAGTGGTACAGCCACAGGTGTTCAGTAGGTTAGGTGTATCAAATTCAAGTTCAATTTAGGATAAGTTCACCAGGAAGGACATAACCTCTTTGTAAATTGAGGAGCATCTTTACTATAACTGTGATACATCTCAGTGTGAAATGGTCCTGACATTAGATATATCTTTTGTATCCATAGATCCAGTTCTTTCTTTATTCCTGGAAAATTTCCTTGAACTTATATTTTAATATTTTTTGTTTTTGTTTGTCTGATTTCTATAGCTATCACTTTATTTCCTGTTTAACTCTTTCTTCTTGAATTTTTTTCTTTTATCTTTTGTAGTGCACCTATGACAATTTTTTCTACTCTAAATTTGTGCTTATTTCTCTGGTGTTTTCCTTTTATTTCTTCCATTCCATTCCTGAACTCTATCAGCATATGATTCATCTATTTTTTCTTCATCATCTCTTTTTTGATCTCTTAGATAGCCTTATACACTATAAAAATTTGGGTTATATTACTATTTAAAGAATAACAAAATATATATTGACAAACAACTAACAATGTCTGCTACACATAAAGCTTGACCTCTTTTATAGAAAAAATTTCTTGTCCTAAATAATATGTCACATAACTGGGGGACTGGCAGTATATATTCCATGAAATTGATAAAAAATAAAAAGAGATTTTTTGAAGCAAGAGATGTTTGTGTATATTTTCTTGAAGCAAAGCCTCAGAACCACTTTTTGTTGAGATCTGCATAACAACATAACCTAAGCTAGAATATACACATTATTAAAGGAAATATAAAAGGAAAACACTTTTCATGATCTCACTGTGTTCTAAGCCTTTAATAAAATATATAAACAATAGCAATTTCAGATTCAATTATTTTCAGTTAGCAGGTAGTCAGTTTAGCTGGCAAGTTTGCATTAACAGCAAATTAATTTCTAATAGCAGTATCTCATAAAATATTTGCTTGCCCAAGCCCCATTTAGCTTGGCAATTGCAATTACCTGGTGCTGCATGTTTCTTCACTGCATGAGTATATCATTTGCAGGTTTATAAATGTTTTAGAATATCAGAAGTTAAAATTAGATTTTGTTTTCCCTAGTGAGATAACAGATATTCTAGGACACTAATTATCTTAGGAACAGTATCATTTACTTAGAATATTTTAGGCTCATTAAAATTTTTTCCTCCTGATTTTGTTCCAATGGATAACATTTTTTCCTTTATATGTACAAGAGAAAAATAATAATGAGCAAATTATTGTCTAGCGCCTACTGTTTTCGGCTCCCAGTGCTATCTGGCTATTCTCATGCTTAGTGTATGTGTACACAGAGTGTTACCAGGCAGCCCATATAGAAATCTTGGCACCTCTCTTATTAACAGTTCATCTGAATGACTATCTATGTTTTCCTTTGCTTTTCTGTATGCCATTGCTTTGGTTTCCTCTCTATCTCTCCTTTTCTCTTCATGTGCCTTTGTTTATTATCTTTCAGTCAAATATAAATTACACACAGGGAATTCACATGCTTTATGTGGCATTTTATTCTTTCTTAGTTTATATTGGAATATTTAAAAAGTTATCTAGTACACATTATTTTTGACAAATTAGCATGTCATCTCTTCTTTTCTTATCCAGTATATATTCAGTGTTATTTATTAGTATGGTGCTTTGCTATGTGCTTAAATTGGGCAATTTCTTATAAGTCTAGGGATCAGCATGGTTCTAAAGTTTTAATGAAGTTTATTCCTTGGACTAACCTCGAAATTTATTTTGCCATATGTGAAATACACAATTTCTTGACAAGAAATTCTTCTAGCAGAGTGATATAGCAATATCTGAGTGTTTTATCTTTCTAGCTTTTATTTCTCCTCACCAAGATGCAGGAAATTAGAATATAATTTTGATTAAGACTTTAGTTTTTATTCCTTTTTAATTAGCTATTATAAATTAGTAGTCAAGGAGATGCTTTCATAATAATTATCATTCCTGTATGTTTCCTAAAATATTTTTGGAGTATATTTTCTTCCCTTTATACGCAAGCTCTGGATTTTAGGTCAGCTCAACAAGAGAATGTCTCTGGTTATGGACTCCTGTACATCAGCACACTTGTCTTTACCCAAATAAATGTTTATTTGACTTTTTATCATTGATGGAACCATAATTATTTTCCCAGCCACATTCTGTCAGAATATTCCCCCTTCTAAAGATACTGATAATTCTTTTTAAAATTCCCTCTAAGTGATTTGACATGTACTTGAACATAATTGTTTAACTGGTGTTTTGCAGGTAGTAATTAGCAATTTAACTAAAGGATAGAAAAGTCTCACAAATAGTTTGGTCCCCTTGTAGTCAATGAGTACCATATATTGATGAATATAATATAAAACAAAAAATAAAAAATACCTAATTTCAAGATTAACAATTTTGTTTCAAGAATTTGTAGGTCTGATATATACTAAATATTTGAAAGAGTTACTCAGTTCAATGAATTTTTTCTTCCTCTACATATCACTAAGATTCTTACTCAATTTTTAATTTCAGTCTGGAGGAAAATTGAGATCATGAAGATAGCAAATGTAGTATTTTTTTGCCTCCACTTTCTCTCAATTTTCAGAAACTTAAGCATTTTCAAATATGTCAAATAGTGGTATCCATTCTCAGAAGATGTTTACTGTTTCCTCAATTATTATTCTTTTTGACTTCTACATGTAACTTGCCAATTTCCTCTTTCATTCTTCTTTGCTTTATTGCCTACACTTCATTTTTCAGGTGCACATAAAAAGTGAGATGATTCTTTTTAAAATAAAAGTATCACTACTCATATGCAATAGTGTTGGACTTGACCTCTATGCTTGAGGTGTTCCCATCTTTGATGAAACTACAATTGATACCAGCTCTTTCAAGGTTTGCTCTTTCTCATGGCTACTTTTGCACTGTGCCTCAGATTTGAGTTCATTGCTGGAAAGACTTTTTCAGTGATAGACAATCTGGATACTCAATGTTATTGCTATTCTTTGACTCTTATTTACTGTCCTTAAAAAGAGTATTCCTTTCTGCTATGATTAGTTCTTATTTCCTATTCTTTCCTTATCCTTCAAATAAGTATAACCCACACTCTATTAATTCTGAAGTTCTAGTCAGATGTGCCAAAATCCTTACATGAACATAACATCACACAGGGGGAGAACCCCATCTGTGCTTAGTTTAAAAATAGCATTTCAAATTCTCATTGGTTTTCAGCTCTATTTCTGTGAATCATACCTGTGTATAATTCTTCTCCCATGAAAATTTTCATAGACAGTACAAAAACTACTTTTTATCTAGTGTCCTTTTCATAGTTTGAATATAAAGTGTTCCCCAAAGGTCATATGCTTCAATGTTTGGTACCCAGCTGGTGGTACTGTTTGTAGTGGTCATGGAACTTTGGAGGCAGTTCTTAGCTTTGCAGAAGTGATGTCACTAGGGGTGCGCCTTTGGAGGTTTTTACCCCAGAATCTTGGCCCAGCTTCCTGCTCACAAAGATGAAAAGTTGTCTGCCACAGGCCCTGCCACCACCATTGCTACTCCCCTGCCTGCCCTGCTGCCATTATGGACTAATCTACTAACTGTGAGCTTCCAATAAATCTCTTCCCTCGGGCTTATTGTGGTTGGGTTTTCTTCTACAGAGATGACAGCTGAGTTAAACAGTCCTCCCATATCACCAGTTTCTTCTTCCATGTCTGCCTTTTTGGCTTCAAATTTTTCTTTGGAAAAGTAGTGAACAATGAAGACTTCATTTGCTAAAAATATTGCAGTATCAAGCTATAACTGAACTTTTCCCAATTTGCAGTAATATTTCATTCTTTTATAATTGACTTTCTTGTAGTTCTTTCAAGTAATCTTCACAGCCTTTAATTTCCCAAGTCCACTTACTCATTCTATACTCTAGACAGAAGATTTTGCTAGATGAAAAAGTGCACACTTTCCACAAGCTCTGTGGATTCTCCTATTGTCATTGATGTGTCTGTTACCATTACCCACTTTTTTATTTTTCCTTCTGTGCTTAAGAAGGAAGTAGTTTAGAAGACCTTACTATCACATTCATCCTTAACCTCTCTACCACCTTTAACCTCTCTACCACCTGGTGAGCTAGCTTGTGAATGAAGACTTTCAGGGATGTTGATATCTCTTTAGCTTTTGTTATATCCCTTCTCTTTGTGGCACCATGTCAAAATTTGCAGACCAAGTGCCTATTCTAATTGTATCCTTAATTTACCATCTACATTACTCTTATCCCACTGAGAACTGACTTCAAATGCTATTGAATTCCACTTTCTTCTAAGTAGATTCTTAAATTTTGTTTTATCATCTTCTCTTAGTCTTCCTACATCATTTGATTCAATTGCCCAACAATTTTCCCTCCATGACTTCCATTCTATTAATCTAAACCTTTTTTTTGTCAATCACTATCTCTTTTCCCTAGCTTCTCAGATTCCTTTTCCAACTTTGAATATTTCCTAGGGCATATGTATTAGTTTTCACTATTCTTTTCTTTAAATGCCTTCTGATAGTAAATTAATAATATAAATTTCAATCTCCAAGTAATATTTCTCATCTCAGCCTCATAGGGAATTTTTAATCCCCTATTTCTCTGACACATGATTGTTCCACTATCACTTTGAATTCAAAGTGTCCATCTCCAAATTATCATGTATCTTTCTGCTGTATAGATCTTAGTTACTTAATCTCTGTTTCTGTTTCCTTATCTGTAAAATGTGGGTATTTATGGTACCTGTCTCATTGGCTTGTTGTGAAAATCACACAAATGCAATCAATGTTAGCCATCAAAATTACTTCCTGACACAGAATCACTAATTAAGAAATGAAGATGTAGCTCAGTGGTAGAGTACTTGCCCCAACAAGCTCAAAGCCTTGGCTTTGATTCCCAGGAAAACACACACACACACACACACACACACACACACACACACACACACACAATCAGTAATTAAATTAAGCTGTTCTTATCACCACCTACTGAAAATTCTGCTTAAAGGCTCAGTTTTATTCTTCTATTGAAATAATTTCTTGAATTTGGAGTTGCCAATCTGAATTCATCATTATAATCTATTACAAGTCTTAATTTTCAATGAAATCTCTCCTGACAATTCCACAGTCAATTAATTTCTCTCTTTTTAGTGCTATATTTGAACTAATAGTATATATTAATTTGATAAATATCTTCCTCCAAATCAAAGTATAAGCTTTTAGTGGCATCTATTTCTGCTTCCATTGTGTTTCCCTCAGTACTTTGCTATCTATGGACATGATAAACACTTCATAAATAATCTTTTGAAGGAATGGATCAGTGTATATCCTTAAAAGTTGCCCAAACTGTCACTTTTATGGACATAAAATGATTTTCCTATATAGTTTGACATGTAAACAATGTTTAATCTGGTGCCAAGTACAACTGGGAAAATGTAAATGTCACATTAATAGAATGCTTGATTTGCGTAGATTGCCAGCGCTACTTAGAAATCTATGCATATTTTATTTAGTCCTGAAGGTATAGTTGTGAATGATGTATACCCATAAGGTGTCTTGAATGATGTGAGCTTCTCTGTATCATCTCTTTGGATAGTGTAGATGTAACTAAAATCATAGTTCAGAGCCGCTAACAAAGAAGTTGATCCCAGTGAAAGTTATAGTTCAAAGATCTTTCACATTAACTTTTTTGTTTCTACAATCCAAAATTCTGTTATTCCTCAATAATGGATTTTTAACATCTGGATAAATGTTATTATTGGCCACATATTAAACCAATAGCTACATATGGCTACTGAGCAAATGAAATGTAACTAATCTGAATTGAGATACGCTGTACATATAATATATACTTAGTTTCAAAATTTTTGTACAAAAAGAATATAAATTATCTCTTTGATATTTTCCACATATACACATATCAAAATGAGAATGTCTGGTATCTATTGGATTAAATTAAAATTAATTTGACTTGTTTCTATTTCTACTTGATGAAGATATTAGAGAACTTTAAATTAAAGAATTGGCTTCTATTTTTCTATTGGACAGAGCTAATCTGGATCAAAGAGATATTTGATGCTCTTGAAAAAGAAACAAGTACAAATGTTAGCATAGGAGACCATTGCTAAGGACTAGACTGTGATTTTTATTACTATTCCTAGGCTTTATCCAAAATCTTCACTCCCCTTTCCTTATCTCCTGAGCAAAACTTCTTATACACTACACACCCTCTCAGGTACAACACATTTTTACCCTAGTCTCTATCATTAATAATCAGGAGTAGGGCAGGCCAGGATGTGACATATCTTTGCATAACATCTCTTATCCCTACCCCATTTCACTTATCATGATGGTCTTGTATATTTCTTTGTTGTTAGGTGACTTCAAGTTGGTATCAGACTCATAGCGACGCTAGTACAACAGTGAAACACTATTGTCAATGCATCTCTCTTATTCATAGGGTTTTCAGTGGCTTATTGCTTTATGGGAATGGGTTACTGGGTCCTTCTCCCAAGCCTATAGTACCTGGTATCCCCAGGTGGTCTTCCATCCAAGTACTTACCAGGCCTGACCCTGCTTAGCTTCTGAGATCTGACAGGATCGGAAGCCTTGGTGGTATGGCTGCAGGCTGTATATTTCTAGGTGTGGGTTAATCCTTATTTAAGAACTGCTGTGGTGATCTAGCTGTTGTTATTGTTGTTGTTGTTGTTGTTAGGGGCTGCCCAGTGGGGTCTGACTCTTAACTGTCTTTAATAGTTTTTTTTTTTTTTCGGTCCTGGGGGTTACCCCGGGCCTCAAGATTGCATTCTCTGCAAGTACTGGACTACTGAGCTGCACCCCCAGCCCATTTTTTAACTTTTTGAGACAGGGTCTTGCTAAATTATGCAGACTGCCTCTGGTCTTGAACTTGAGATCCTCCTGCCTCCGCCTCCCAAACCGCTGAGATTGCAGGCACGTGCCTCGCTGGGCTCCTTAATAGGGTTTTCAATGGCTGATTGTTTGGGATTGCTTGGGGAGTGGATTGCCATGCCCTTCTCCCCTGGTGATTTGACTAGGGAAACAATTTTATACTAGTCTGTTGATACTTTATTTTAGAAGCAAATATATCACATTTAATGGTACTTGTTAGACTTGTATATGCCATATGATTCAATTTCTTCTGAGTAAGATTCTGCCTGACTTAGTGGTTTTAGTTCAGCTATTCCGTTGAATTTGAAAAATCTATTGTTCTTCTTGGGCTGGGATTAACTCAGTTGGTAGAGCACCACTCTACCATCTCTGAGGTCTGGAGTTCAATTCCCAGCACCACAAAAATGGGAGAAAGATGTGGCAATCCACTCCCGAGGCAATCCCGAAACAATTAGCCATTGAAAACAGTGTCAGGGTCACTATGACTTGGACAGGACTAAAAGGCACCTAACAACAACAGCAATTGTTCTTCTTAACACCTTTTGGCACCACTTGTAAAACAAAAGGAATACATTTTTCAACTGGTATGTGTCATCCCCAGAACTCTCTAATGGTTTTGGCAAGAGAAATTCTGTAAGAGGTAAGAGTTAATTTTAAACCTCAAGTAAACTCCATGGCACTCACAATAACAAGTTAACAACACAGGACTGTATATTCTTGCTCCTTTCCCCTCTTCTCTAGTATTAACATCAACTTTGATGTTGTTCATATGTGTGCAGCTCCATTCCCACAGTGTATGGAAAATCTTGTCAAAGTGGATCAGTGAGAACAAGGAGTCATCAGAGGCTTTTTAAAGAAGAAAAAAACTTAAGTAGCAGTTTGGATTTAATTACTAGAGTGTACTATCATAGTACAGATGTGTATCAGTCTTAATGCTAAAGGTAAGACCAGGATAGTACACCACAGGGAGTGACCAAAGCAGTCAGAAGTCCTATTCATTTTGTTAATTAACAAGAAAATGGCAAAAAAATAGAAAATAAATCAATTCTTATGAACTATGTCTTCTTATTTTCTTTCTTATTCTAATGCTTTGTCTTCTAAGATTGGCCAATTCCTAAGCATACAAAAGTATGTACCCTAAAGCAGGTCTTTCAACAGCCACAAACCAATCCAGAGAACACATCCTTAACTCCTTTTCTCAGATATGCTTATACTCCCAGCCATTATATACCAACCTGGTCATCCCTTGGCCAGCTACTACATGATGACTGACAGCTCCAGTGCCACAGAACCCTTTGAAATTATTCAAACTGGCTGGTTCTGTGGCTCACTCTGTCTCTCCCCTTCCTTCCTGTAGAAATCATAATGAAGGTCCTTATTTGTATTTCTACCCTCTGTCCTTATTCTACTTCCTCTGATAGTTGACCAGTGCTGGTGCTTCCTCCTATGGCTCCTTGTGGCATGGCATGCCCCTCCTATTGAGACCTGTGAGCAATGAACTATCTTTTCAATGGCCCTCATTTCTTGATAAATAAGATTTAATGTTGACTATAAGCATTTTCATGCTATCCTTGTATCCTTATTCAATCAACACTTATTGAGACCCTACTTGGTCTAAGATTATTCTAGATTTGATACTACTTTTCAAGACCAATATATTATAGTCCTTGCCCTCAAAGGATTTATAATCTAGTTGTGACTAGTAATTTCTTCAAAAATACAAAGTAATAATTTAATATGTAAATGTTACCTCCTTTTATGTTCAATGCCCCTTTAAATACATTCAAGTTTTTATTTGTATAAATAAAATCAGAGTTTGATTGTCATAAATAAAGGTCAGTAGAGTAGCTTATAACAAAGGATGATTCAAAAATTATTTATATTGACTAAATTGTAGAAACAATTTTTGCTCATATGTTGTTGGTAGAGGCCATCAAGTCGGGTCCAACTCATAGTGACCTTCAGAGGATTTTAAATGGATGATTATTTTGGGACTGTTTTGGGGAGTGGACTGCCACATCCTTCTATTTTTGCAGTGCTGGAGATTGAACCCAAATCCTCAGAAAGTGCAGAGCAGTGCTCCACCAACTGAACGAAACCCTGGCCCTTTGCTCATGTAGTTGGATGCAAAGAAAACCAAGAATTTAACACTCAAGTACATTGAGAAGTCACTTGATAAATCAAAACTCATACTAAATGACTTCCTACTTTATTTTATATGCTAATAGGGAATCTTTTTTTCTTGTCCTGCACTCTTCTATAGATGAATGTAAATTTGTCCATTTTAGCTTTATATTCTGTATTAGTTTGCTAAGGCTTTCATTTCAGTTACCACCAACGAAGTGACTTAATCAACAGAAATTTATTGTCTCACAGTTTTGGAGGCTAGAAGTCCAAGATCAAGGTATTGTCAGAATTGCTGCTTCTGAGAGCTCATGGTTATCTTATCTTCGTATTATCTACATATCATCTTCTCTTTGTGTGTCTGAGGATATGTATATGCTATGATTTGCATCTAAAATGTCCCCCAAATCTCATGTGTTTGACGCCTGGTCCCCAACTAGTGGCAATCTTTTGGGAGATTGTAGAACTCTGGACAGTGAGACCTAGCTGGCAAGTCAATCACTAGGAGCAGGGAGTTGAAAGTTTTACCCAGACCTCTGGTTCCTGTTGAGTTCTCTCTCTTCCTGATTAGCCATAATATGAATAGGTTGTCTTCCACCTGTTCCTACTACCTCATTGGCTATGCATGCCTGTCACAATGGACCGAAATCCTCTGAACCATAAGTCAAAAATAAATTTTTCATCCCTTAAGCTGTTCTGTCAGGTATTTCGGAAACAGTAACAGACAAGCTAAATAACATAGAAAGCTCATATTAAAGGAGTGCACTTATTGCTGTCCCACAACCTGACCATGTGCTTCTTAGGCCATTGGAATTTGTTGGTGGAAGAGAAGGTATGAAGAACTTAGAGATGCAGACTAGAGAGGCCTTACAATGCTGTAAGTAAAGCTTAATGGGTGGTTCTGGTGAGAATTCAGAAGACCGGAATACCAGTAGAAATGTGAATAGAAAAGATGGAGCTCATGGAGTCTCAGATGGAAATTAGGATACTATTGAGCACTGAAATGGAGTACATTCATGTTACCTTCTGGCAAAGAATTTATCTGTAGATTTCCTGGGTCCTAAAAATGTGAGAGAGGCTGAATTTAAAACTAATTGGTTTATTAATTTGGCAGAGGAAAGTTCAAAACTGTGTAGCATTATGGCTATGGCTTTTAGACTTTACCCAGATTCATGATTTTAAAAATGTGTAAAAAAGCACAGCAGAAATACTTTTAAAATGTGCAGTTTGGTGAGGAAAAAAGGCTGCATATAGATAAATAGACTGTGGTCATTAAAGAGATCACTGCTATTAAAAAGAGGCCATGTACTCTGCAATAGAATAATAGTAAAGGTGGGTGTAGGGCAAATAAGGACTGGCCAGACCCTACCCAGCAAAGCTCCAGGGTGTGAAATTGCAAATTCATTTGAAAGACTTTCCTTTGAAAAGAAAGTATCTGAAAAAACAAGTGTCTCTGGAGTACCCTGCTGGAAAAGTTCCAGAGAGGGAATTGTTCACCTGAATTCAACCATGTGGGCACACAGAGGCTGCTGTATATATATACAGTATATATATGTGTGTGTGTGTGTGTGTGTGTGTGTATATATATATATATATATATATATATATATACACATATATATACATACATATACATATATATATATATACTGATGTATATAGTATAGAATCAGTATATATATATATATACTGATATACTGATGACTCACAAATGTGGACTTCTAGTCGATCACTTAGTCCTTAGGTTCTACATTTATTTGTTAAACTGCTTTCTACAGTTTACTCAGAGACTAATAGATATCTCAACCCAATGTGCCCCAAATTGAACTCCTATTCTTACTCCTAAACCTCCTTCATCCACAGCTTCTCTTTGTTTGTTAATGACAATTCCATCCTTGTTAGTTCATTCAGACTAAAAACTTTGGAGTCATGCTTGATTATTCTCTTTCTCTCATTATGTCACATTCATCCTGTTAAATTAAAACCTCATAGGCTCTATTTTCAAAATATATCCAAATCTTTGCCACTTTTACACTTCTACCACTACAATCCTTGTTGGAGGCCCTATCATTTCTTACCTAAAAGACTCCAAATGATCCTTTGTTCATCTCCTTTCTTCCATGCTTGCTTACTATAGTTTACTATAGTTTACTATAGATCTTATAGCATTCACAGTAGGTCCCCTCTCTTCTTTAAATGCCTTTCCTGCAGATAGCTCCATGGTTAACCCTCCTCCCTTCCTTCATTGCTCAAGTGTCACTTTTCCTCCATTCCTTATTCTTTTCTTGAAAACTGATTTATCTATATGACACTGCCTAGAACTGCAAACTGATCTCCCCCATTCTTCAAATGTCCCTTAGCCAGGGTCTGTTTTTATTTATTCATTCATTCATTCATTCACAACACTTAACCACTTTTAAACATACTATAAAATTTATTTTTGTTATGTTTATTTCTTATTGGCTATTTTACCACCAGATTGCAAGTATAGGAGGACAGACATCTTTGTTTTATTATCTAGAAGAATGCATGGTTTGTGACAAGCTCACACTAGATATTAGTTGAAGGAGTGAACAAATGAATGGGCCAGTCCATGTGGATTCCCATTGTTACTTACAGGGGTATATGCAAACTTGTCACTGATAGCTGTGGGCTTGAATCTCCCAAAAATGTCCAGAAAAGATTACTGTGAAGGCTGCTTTAATCATCTTTAATTATGTTATTACTAAATATCTTAGATTAGAAGTTAGTCTAAGTCAAACATGGTGCCTTTGATCCTACCTTTTTTGAAGAGTTTACTCTTTTCTTGTCCTATGAGGAGAAAGGTATCTATTTGTAAAATGTGGGGAATAGTATAGCAAGTGCTCTGAAGCAATTGTTCCTGGGCCCAAAAGAGCTGAGTCTTAGTAGTCATGTGAAGGGCAAGTGACTTTAACTTTGCTGTCCAATTTCCTCATCTTTGAATTAGCAAAACTGAGAGTACTTACCTGCAAGTACTGAAGATGAAATGAGTGAAGAGCTTACAATAGGGCTTGCCACATAAGAACAGCTTGATAAAGGTCAGATATTGGTATGATTATTGCCTTGGGGAATTAGCTTTATTTAAGGAATGTCATTTAAAATTTAAAACTGAAAAGTAATTTTGGCTTCATCAGTAAGTAGTTTTGTGAGATTAAGCAAGCCATTTTGAGTCTGCTTATATTTGAAAGGAACAGAGTAGCACCAGACTACATCTAAGATCTCTTTTCACTCTAAAGGCCTGTAATTCCCTGATAATGATGATCATGGTCTGTTTTCTTAAAAAGCTATTTATTAAATACATAACTGATTTCTGTAATATATGAGTATTTGTTTTATATATTCTCTCGATAAATTAGAAATGACTAAACTAGTGGCGTTCATTCTTATGTAAATCCTTACTTGATATTAAAATAGTTGTTGGGATTAAAAGGATAAACTGAAGCTTCAAGAAATATTATTAATGATGATAATACATGTGTATGACATCTCATAGATAAACAGTTTAAGCTTTTAGATAACATAGAAACACTATTGCTCTTTCCTAATTAACTTTTCTATGAAGGGATATTGTAGACCTGTTTGCAGTATTCATATTAGTCATATGACAAATATATGTGAATGATGTAAGGTCTCAAAAAACCTTATTAAAGTGTCATGATTCAGTTCGGTAAATAGGAACTCATGTGCTTCCAAACTACAGATGATATTAAGAGGATTCCATAATACATTTCCTATATGTTTTGTAAAGATGAGGTCTTGTGAATGTGAGAGGGTCCTGAATGTGCTCTGTAACTTAAAGAACTGACCATTAGAAGTAAAGAGTGACTTGGCTAATAAAATAACATCCACACAGTTTTCTCTTGGATAAATTCTGATAGTGATCAGAGGATATCTGTTTATTTTCATACTTTACTGTTTATTTTCTTTTGACTTGAGCTTAAGATAAAAATTCCAGGGAGTATAATAAAAAAGAACAAGCTTATCACTTAAATACCTTAACCAAAATTCCCACATATCAAAATTATTTTCATACGCTGGTCATTGACACATTTAATTCAAACATTATGTCACAGAGTAAATTTCCAGGGTAAAGAGAGAACTATATTGGTTTTGTAAAGGAATTTGGTCCTAGATCTTTTCTTTTTTTCTTTTTTCCTTTTCTTCCCTTCCTTTCTTTTCTTTTCCTTTCTTTCCTTTTGGCTATTAAAAAGAAAAAAACCTTGACTGAATCTCATACCTATTGCTTTACAGTTAAGAATGAAATAATCTCTATGATGATCAAAAAGGGCAGTGGAGAAGAGTTTGAATTAGAAAGAAACTCTACCACAGATAGAAAAATATGAAGATTTATCTTAATACTAGAACATTCTCTCTGAGCATGAATGTAGTCTTTGTGTAAAGCAGAACTGACTTTTACAAGTAGGTAGATGTGCTGCTGGGCACTAGGAAATGGACATCAGCACGTATGCTCTGTCTTGTGGTAAATATTTTGCTTAGTAAATTTTATTATATCCCTGAAAATGAGCACATGCTAGAAGGAAATTTTGATTTCCAATAAGCGTTTATGATACCAATGTTTTGTATTGTGAATTTAGTGGCCTGTAAGAAGAAGCCATACCACTGTGGTGTCCAATCCCATCAGATCTTGGAAGCTAAGTAGGATTGGACCTGGTTAGTACTTGGATGGGAGACTGCCTGGGAACACCAGGTGCTGTAGGCTTGGGAGAAGAACCTGGCAACCCACTCCCCCCCCAAAAAAAAAATTAATCATTGAAATACCTAAGAATAGCAGAGAAGGACTGACAAAAGTGTTTCCTCTGTTGTACATAGGGTCACTATGAGTTGGTCACTGGCTGGATGGCACCTAACAACAACAACAACAACAAGAGACTGATAGTCCTGAGAGCTTTCTGAAATCTATATTACATAGGTTTTTAAATGGCTTTGAAGTTATCAGCCTAATTCCATGGGGATTTTAAAATATATTGTGAGTCTGTATTGCAAAATAATGTATTAATGTTTAATTACTGATACAGCATATATTAAACCATCTATGTTAGCTCTGGGCTGGGATTTAGCTCAGTTGGTAGAGCGCTGCGCTGCAGTCTCTGAGGTCCCGAGTTCAATTCCCAGCACCGCAAAAATGGGAGAAGGATCTGGCAATCCATTCCCAAGGCAATCCCGAAACAGTCAGCCATTGAAAACCCTATGAGGGTCGCTATGAGTCGAATACTGACTCGACGGCACCTAACAACAACAACATGTTAGCTCTATCTCATTATACAAATCTTTTCAAAGATTTCCATTTAGATTATATGAAGTCATTCAAGTGTAGAAAAATGATATAATACAAATACTTATCTTTTGTTCAGTTTTCCATTCTTTTTGGTGTTATACATTTGAAAGAAGTCTATACTTCCTTAGTTGAACTAAATTTTTCTTTAGTTCAGATTATTTTGCAAATAGGCACCATCCTAGGATTAAATAAGTATATGTTCATGTTGTTGTTGTTGTTAGGTGCCATCGGGTCGGTATCCGACTCATAGCGACCCTCATAGGGTTTTCAGTGCCTGCCTGTTTTGGGATTGCCTTGGGAGTGTGTTGCCAGGCCCTTCTCCCATTTTTGCAGTACTGGGAATTGAACTCGGGACCTCAGAGACTGCAGCGCAGCACTCTACCAACTGAGCTAAATCCCAGACCGTGCCATCGAGTCGGTATCCGACTCATAGCGACTCTCAAAGGGTTTTCAATGGCTGAGTGCTTTGGAATTGCCTTGGGAGTGGATTGCCAGGCTCTTCTCCCCCTTTTTTTTGGGGGGGGGGTGCTGGGAATTGAACTCGGGACCTCAGAGACTGCAGCGCAGCGCTCTACCCACTAAGCTAAATCCCAGCCCCAAAATGTGTAGCCCAAGCTGGCCTCGAACTTGCGATCCTCCTGCCTCAGCCTCCTGATTCACCGGCATGTGCCACCACTACTGGCATATGTTCATAGAACTTCATTATATATTCTTTCCAAATGCCACTACTTGACAATTTACGATCATACCATATCATGATTTTTTGTGGTCTCTGACTTATTTGTCTTCTGTGAGAAGTGGGTTAGTTTTTGTAGAAGTATAAGAGAACCAATGCAGTTCTGGTTCAGTACAGTTTGGAGTCTAGTTGGAGAAATTTGCTAGTTTTGAACAAGTTTTCCTTAAAGTGGAAAAAATCCCTTTTGTTACCACATTATTTTTACATATAAAATTACAGGAAATTATGCTTGCTTCAAAGAATAAAATTCAGTAATGAATATAAAATTGGATTTTAATCATAATGGCTATTTAAAAGTCCATAATGAAGAGAACATATACTCTGGTGATGACACTGGGGAGACATTGAGGCTTCCAATGGCAAATGTCAGTGATCTTTGCTTGAACTCCATCTTCCCAATGAACCTTTTCATATGAACATTTGAAAATTTGCAGCAATCTTCCTGAAGCCACACCCTTTGTCCACTTTGCTTTTTTAAATATAACATCACTATCTATTATACTAAACATGTTACTTTTTAATGTTTATTTTCCCCATCAAGAATCTCAGCTTTATGAAGCATTATTTTTTCTACTTCATTCATTATTCTATCACCAATCCTTAGAAAAGTGACTTATTGTTTGAATCATTTTTACTGAAGGAGCATTTAATGCCTCTAGGTAAGTCAGTTCATATAGCGTGCTAAATATTTTTCATGCTGATTTGTTCATGCTTATCATAGGCAACATGTATGTGTTTACAGATTATCTCCAGATCAAAGCCTTGTCTCAGTTATTCTAAAGGTAGAAACTCCTGATTCCCTGAATGCTGGAGAGGAGCTAGATAATTTTTGCCCATTGTGCATTATAAAAGCCCTGCCAAGGAGTCCTGAGATGAGGTACTTTGTTTCTTTGCTACTCTGACATCTTGCTGAATAGTGCATATCATTCTTAGAAACTTAATTATAGTTATACAAATTACTTCAGTATATTTTGCACTGAATTTGAGATGCAAAGAAACATTAGTTACTTAAAACTAGTCTGGGAACAAATGAAAAGATCCACATAGTTGAAATGAATTGTGGTATGTGTTCTTTGAGAATGTAGATGGCAGGGATGTTTAAACATGCATTGTACCTTGGGGTTTTGCAAATAAACAAACTGGCTTCATCCCACCCAAAATCAGTGACAGCACAGACAACACTAAAGCAATCAAGGTCAAAGATGTAATATTGCCATTTATCATCATAAGTTATAAAACCACATACACCAGACTATTGAAAGGTGTTACTTCCTCTGAGCTTTTAATAGGAAGATTTTCTATCAGGAGATAGCTTGTGGTTTATGTGGAAAAAAAATTTTTAAAGTATGTCTCAGCTTGCAAAATTCGTACTGATACATTATATTTTAATTGTTTCAAAGGTAGCTTTATTTTTCTTTCTGGAAATGTAGTTACCCTCGCCTCCTGGAACTTAATTATTATGTCCTTGGGAAACTTCCTGATGTTTTTCAATTATCCTGTATAAAGCACAGTACTCTCAGATAAATGTGCTAAAATACATGACATTATTTTGCATCTTTAAAACTTTGCCAATTTAAACTTAACCTTTCTATAAGGAGTATAGAACTATGTCAAATATGAGCTTTCAGAAGTCTGGGTTAAATTATATTTGTTGGTGGTATGTTTGTATGTGTGTGTGTTTGTGTGTTCTATTTCAAAAGCAAAATGTCAAAATCATGGAAAAGTCTTTCTGGCTGATGCACTTTAATTCTATAGTAGTTATTGAACAATTAATCTATTGCTGACACTCTATATGCTATTGTTGTTAGGTGCTGTCAAGTCACATCTGACTCATAGTGACCCTTTGTACAACAGAAGGAAACACTACCCAACACTATGCCTTGCAAATGATCTCTTTGTTTGAGCCCATTGTTGCAGACATTATGTTTCTTCTCATTTTGAGTCCTGCCACATCAGCAAATGGAGGTTCCTTTTGCTTTACTCCATTCCTGTCATTAAGGTCAACTCTACTTTGAGTAGGTAACTCTTCACCAGTCGTCTTTTGAGTGCCCCCCAGCCTGGGGGGCTCATTTCCGGGCACTATTTGACAATCCCTCTCTGCTATTCATAGGGTTTTCCATGGGTAATTGTTTTGGGAGTAGGCTTCAAGGTCCTTCTCCCTAGTCTGTCTTAATCTGGAAACTCAAATGAAACCTGTCCACCATGGATGAAATACCTGCTAGTATCTGAAATACCGGTGGCATAGCTTTCAGCATCACAGTAACACGCAAGCCCTCACAGCATGAGAAGCTGACGGACATGTAAGGGCAATGTAACTATTAAAGCAATCCAAATTCCTGGTCACAGAATGGCTTCAGTTTAGTAGCCAGTCTCTAATTCTTCTCTGTCTCCTCATTTCACAAGTCTTTATCAGAATATTAACCAGCCATTTTGTTTATAATATACTACCATTTAATATATCTAATAGTCTGGTGGAGACTTGCATAT
Source organism: Pedetes capensis (assembly GCA_007922755.1). Taxonomy (NCBI): domain Eukaryota; kingdom Metazoa; phylum Chordata; class Mammalia; order Rodentia; family Pedetidae; genus Pedetes; species Pedetes capensis. The sequence continues at coordinate 80,630 of VMDO01004254.1, forward strand.
CCATTTTAGCACTAAGGAAACAATGTCAGAGTATTCAATATTTAAACCAAAATTTCACATCTATGAATAGTACAACTTGAACTCAAGCCTAGCCATTCTTATTTATTCCACTATATCACACCCTCTTCCTTAATGACAATAGCATTCTTCCTGGCATTTCATATAGTATAAAGTATTAATTTGTCACTGGCAAACAGATTGCTTTCATTAATCATAAGGAAGTTATCTGTTAGTGTGTCTGATCCATGAAATTTATTCTCAAAATTTGCTGTCTTTTAAATGTGGAACTAGTCCTGTTCAATGAAACCAGAACAAATATGTTGAAGGAGTTTATCTTCATTTATTGTAAAGGGAATAAAGTTGAGTGTGGATTATAGTCTAATACTTTATGATGTCCTGCATATATTTAGTAGCTTTGACATTGTTCTTAAAAATCTACTTATATTTCTTTGATATGCATTGGGCTTCATAATGCTTTTTGAGGCACTATGTTTCTCTCTTTACAGAGGAGAAAATTATTGAGGCTTGAAAATAACTAGGCCATCCCCAAGATTATATAGATAGCAATGAGAAATAAAGGCAAAACCCCATATTTCTGGCTTCATATCTTGCATGTTTTCCACTGTACTGATTCCCATGTTTTTTACTTACACAAAGTGCATTATACTTTTCTTATATACAGTGCTAATTTAAGAACTATATAGTCTTTCCATAAACACCATCCAACAGTTATTCTAGGTAAAAGAATTCATATTTTCCTCTCAAAGGTTGTGCCATGAGAGATGTTATTACCAATGAAGCAAAAGATCAGACAGATTTTAAAAGTGAACTATTTAGCAGAATAATAATTAGTTTTTAGAGGCTATTTAGTGCCATTGAAAGAAGCTAGGTCCTAGGAAAAACCTTTAAAAAATTAATCCAACATTTTTTTGGTACAAAATCATGGGTACATATGATTATTGCTTGTAAGAAATTATCATCAGTTATTTCATTATTATTCAAAATACATATATTGCATATGTATTTAGCATTGATGTAAGCAGCAGATTGCTTGGATTTGAAACCGAGCTTCACCACAAGGAAAGTCTGTGTGGGAAAAGGTGTACAAAGGCCCTCAAAAGAAAAAAAACATAGTGAAGTTGAAGTCAGTGAGCAAAATCCAGAGTGGCAGTGAGGAGAAAAGAGGAAATAGACAGGACTGAGATCATATAGGGTCTTTCTCATCTCCAAAAGGAGTTTGGGTCTTCTCTAAATGTAATGGGAAGATAATAAGGGATTTTAAGCAAAGGAATGGTGCCCTGTTGTGTAGAGTAGATTTGGGGGATGGGGAAAGACAGTCCAGGAGTGGAAAATATGGATGAATTAGTGAATTATTTCTATAGTACAAATGGCAGGATCTACTGATGAATTGGAGTAAACATAAGATGAAGGACACATGGGCATCAGGGGAGCTCCCAGATCTTCCCCAAGTTTTTTTTTTTTTTTTGCCTGCATCCACCTAAATGAAAAAGTCATGACATTTATAGTTCAATTTACTTTGTAATGATTATAAAAACAACAATTTAAGCAATTTAAAAAGTAATTTTTGGTCGGGCTGGTGGCGCACACCTGTAATCCTAGTGACTTGGGAGGCAGAGGCAGGAGGATAACAAATTGGAGATCAGAGGCAGTCTGCATAATTTATCTAGATGCTGTCTCAAAAAAGTAAAAATGTGGGCTGAGGTGTAACTCAGCCATACAGCACTTGTAGGGCATGCAAGTGCGAGGCCCTGGGTTCAATCTCCAGTATCTAAAAAAAAAAGAAAAAAAGAAAAGAAAAAGAAAAGAAAAGAAAGAAAGAAAAAAAAGAAAAAGTAATTTTCGAAACTCCCTATGATCAGAAGTACTTCATTTTTTCAAATACTCATTTCTAGTCTTTATATAAATTATGAACACAGGAACATGTAGTTGAATTTTTCCTGTTTTCATTTAATAATAGATCATAAGTAGTCTTACACTACTTGCATCCTTTATAATTTGATGACCTCATGCATATATATTCCTTCAAGGTCATATACTAATTTAATGATTTTCTAATTATTAGAGATTTTATTAGGACTAGTGAAAATTATCACATATTATAATGAACCTAATTTTTGAAAGGTTGTTTTGAGCATTCAAAATTAGTTCTAATATTACCAGGTGGACTTTGAGATAAAAAAATCACTAAAAAACTAATAATAATAGAAACTTTGAAGTCTTTTTAGAAAACTTATTTTTAGCATAGGATAAATTTTTAAAATACTAATGAATTTGTGCTGTTTGGCTTGGCAAATTCAACTCTAACAACTATTTCTTTAGTGTTATAGCAAAACTATATTATGAAAAAAATGAAATGAAAAAACATTGACAAATTGTTCATGTTAAAGATTTTTAAAGTTCTCTACACTTATTTCTTAGTCTGCAGCCACAGCACTGTGGCGTCCAATCCTGTCAGATCTCAGAAGCTAAGCAGGGTTGGTCCTGGTTAGTACTTTGATGGGAGACAGCCTAGGAACACCAGGTGCTATATGCTTGGGAGAAGGACCCAGCAACCCACTCCTAAAAAACAATCTGCCATTGAAAACCCTATGAACAGCAGAGAAGCACTGACATAGTGTTTCCCCTGTTGTACGTAGGGTCTCTATGAGAAAGACACTGACTCCATGGCACCTAACTACAACACACTTATTTCTTATCTAATAATAATTATTAATAATTATATAATAATATTTATTAATATTTATTTAATAAAGTAATAGGTGATTCAATATTTGATATTTTTTATTTCATGATACCTTCAGTGAAAGTCCCTTCAGTGAAAGTGATACAGTAATAATACACCTTATAATAAAATAGAGTTAGTATTCTGGACTATTTCTACTATCTTACACAATATTACTTGACCTATGAAATGGGCTATAATTCAGAACATGAAATTCTGTTTGTCCAAGAAAGGCCATGATAAGTCAATTTGTTAGAGTGCATGTTAAGGCTTTGAAGATCATTAATATTAGAATCCCCGTATCATGTGTGACCTGTGCCCAGAATTTTGATAAAGAGAAACATTTTAATCGGGTAGCAAAATTGACTTGCTCACATATCTGCAGAAGTATTTAACAATGATAAAAATGAAGAAGACATTTTAAGCTCTGTGATAAGGAATGCCAGAGTCATTCTAGACATAATTTTTGAGACCTGAGAGACAAGTGAAAGAGTGAAGTGGGCATTGGATCTAGGGCCTCAGGTATGCTAGGCAAGCGCTCCACCATTGAGTTGCACTCCTATCCCCTTTTTTTATTGTTTTATTTTGAGTCGGGGGCCTCTAAGTTATGGGTTCCTGTGGCCTTGAACTCATGATCTTCCCGTCACATCATCAAGAGTCACTGGGATTTCAGGCTTGTGCCATGGGACTTGGTTTAACACCACTATTTGAGGAATGCAGGAACTGTGGATCTTTTTGGAAGGGTGGCAAGAAGGAGTGGTGTGTGTGCTGTGTCTTCATGACCAGAGGCAGTGGCTACACAGTTGGTCTATCTAGTTAGCTTGAGTAAAGGAAGGAACTTTGAAAAGACACAAATTTTTATACAATGATTATAATAAAGTATTTTTGTCCATTGTTCACTTTAGTGTTTGATGTAAGTTTTTTTTTTTTTTTTATGTTACTTTTTTCCCCAGGGTTGATTTTCCTTGAATTTTTATTTTGCTTGAAGATGTTACAAGAGCTCTTAAGGCATATTATAAATATATGTTAGTAAATTGTTTTTCTCTAAAAGATATTCATAATGATGAACCTTAAACTTCAAGATAAGACTAAGCTATGTCTAAAAGTCAAGGAAGAGGCTGATAAAATTTCCAAGCATAAATAATAATGTACAATGAAATATTACTATAATCTTTGTAATTTTTGATTACATAGAACTTGAATGAAAAAAGAATATGTAATTGTCCTAGATGGAAGGCTTGCTTTGTGTTTTCTTAATATGAATAATGATAGAGTCATTGTAATATTTTTATACTAATTTCTAGTAACTTGGTAAATGAGCCTAGAGAAGTCTTTATTATAATATGCAGTAGAGAACCTTTAAAAAAACCAAATATGATGAAAATTGCTTGAATAGATTACAGGTGCTCTAGAATGGTACTCTCTAATATAGTAACCACTAGCCACATGTGGTTATTTAAATGTAAATTAATTTAAATTAAATTAAACAAAGAATTAAGCCCTCTCGTTGTACTAGCTACATTTTGAATGCTCAATAGCCACATCTTCCTAGTGGCTACTGACTGTACAAAACAAAGTATTAAATATTTTCATCATGTTACAAGGTTCTGTTGGAGATTGCTGCTCTAAATATACCTTGTATATATCTTCTTATTCCTTATTGTACTATTAATAATTATACTGTCATGTCCTTCATAATCATGTTTCAGTTAATAGCTGACTGCTTGTACAATGGTCGCCCTATTTCACATATAATGGAGCTAGAAATTCTTACTGCCTGCTGATGTCATAGTTGTAAAATTGTGGTGCAACACATGACTCACACATGTAAACAAAGCTGCTGTACTGCCAGTTGTATGAAAGTACAGCACATACAAATACATGTAAAATATAATATTTGATAATAAATGGCTATGATATTGGTTTATGTACTTATTATACTATGGTTTTTATCATTTTAGAGTGAGCTGTGGGGATGTGGCTTAGTGGTAGAGTGTTTGCCTAGTGTGCATGAGGCCCTGTGTTCAAACCAGAGCATCACAATAAATGAAAAGAAAGTTTACTCTAAAACAATAGGCTGTGTTACATCAGCAGCAGCCTCATATATCTTGTGTTTACAGTGTTCTTAATTTTATCAAGAGGCCACATCAAGTGATTAAAGTATAACATCTAGGTTTGGGTAAGCACACTCTATGATGTTCACACAATGATGAATTTGTCTAATAACATATTTCTCAGAATGCATTCCCATCATTAAGGGATACATGACTGTAATGATAATAGGAGTAGAGTTAGTATTTTTTGATACTAGCATACATATCAGAAAATATAGTAGGCATTTAAACACACTGTATTCATTTTCTAAGGCTTCTGTAACAATATACCACAGGAGGTCAGATGGTGTCAATAGCAGAAATTTATTTCTCACAGTTCTAGAGCCTGGAAGTTCTAGATCAAGGTGCTGGTAGGCTTAAGTTTTCCTGGGGCCTCTCTCTGGCTTGCAGATGGCTGCATTCTACTATATCCTCTTATGATCTTTTCTTCTGTGCCTGCATCCTTTATATCTCTCCTTCCCCTCGTCCTCCCCCTTTTACAGAGTTGTGCCTCTAGCCTCTTTTAATTTTTTGTTTTGAGACAAGAGTCTTGCTAAGTTACAATGGCTGCTTCTGTGCTCAAATTTGAGATCATCCTGCCTCAGTCTCCTGAGTTTCTGGGAACACAGGCGTGCACTACCATGCGTAGCCCCTCTCTTCTTTCTAATAATGACACAGCCTCATTAGATTAGAGAGCCTACCCTTTATGACTCCATTTAATCTTAATTACCTTCTAAAGCAGAGGTGTCCAACATTTTGGCTTCCCTTGGTCTCATCAGGTAAAGAGGAATTATCTTGATCTCACATAAATTGTATAATACAGTTAGCACATAAATACAAGAAGGGAAGTCATGAAGAAAATAAACACTAAAAAGTACATGATGTTAACAGATTTTGTGGGATTTCATTACTAGCTGCCCTAGGCCATATAAGGGCCACAAGATGCAGGTTGGACATCCACATTCTAAAGGTCCCATCTTCAACATAGTCACCTTGGGGACAGGGTTTCAACATATGAATCTCTGGTGAAAAAAATTCAGTTCATAGTGAGCACATTTTTTATGAATAGTTAAGATAATTCTATAAGGTTGTATTAGCCCATTTTACATATGAGGAAACCATGACCACAATGAAAAGGCTAGTAGTTTTTAGAGATGGGGTTCAAATTCAGGCTACTCATGTTGCATACTATGATCTTTCTCATACACATGCTTTTATTGTGAATGGGTTCATGAATAAAAACAAATACTTTAATGTACATTTTTAAAATAAAATCTGAGACAATATATGTAACCAATGGAAATACACATTTCATAGACTAAGGGTGAGAGAAGTGGACATTTGGCTACAGATCCTTATCCTAGTTGTTAACATTTTTTAAATGCATATTATTGTGTAGTCAGGACAATGTAGATATTATGTAACATGATCTGTATGTGTGTGTATGTGTATAGTTTACAGCCATACTACCCTGGCATCCAATAGCATCAGGTCTCAAGATCTAAACAGGTTCAGGCCTGGCCAGTACGAGGATGGGAGACCACCTGGGAGTACCAGGTGCCATAGGTTTGGGAGAAGAACTCAGCAGCCCACTCCTAAAACAATCAGCCATCAAAAACCCTATGAATAGTAGAGGAGCACTGACATAGTGCTGGGCATGGCACAATGTCGAGTAGTTTCCTTCTGTTGTACAAAGAGTTGTTATGAGTCAGACTTGACTTGACAGCACCTAACAACAACAATATGTGTGTACTCCATGTGCTTCTTAGAATTAATAACTAATGATTGGAGGACACAGATTTTGATATTAGAAAATTTTCCATACACTATTCATACAGAGTCGGCATTGCATTTTAAATATATACAAATACAAAGCTAGCTATAGGTTATTTCATTTTGGTTTTTTTCTGTCTTTGTTTTTTTATTTATAATACTAGAGGGTTGAACCCGGGACCTTGCACATATTAAGCAAATGCTCTATCACTGAACTGCACTCTCAGGCTTTTTAAATATTTTATATTGAACCAAAGTCTGAGTAAACTGTGCAGGCTCCCTCTGGACTCAAACTTGGGATCCTCCTGCCTCAGCTTCCTGAGTAACCAGAATTATAGGCATGTGCTATAGTGTCCAACTAATATATACAAAACTAGCTATAGTTTTATAAGATATTGTTTTTAATTTTTCTCTCTCATTAATAAAATAGATTTCATAATTAAAATTCTTATTCTTAAAATATTTCTTATATTTTGGATGTCTTTCACTAATGATAAAATACGACTTTTGGGCAGCCATTTTTAGGGCCATGTGGACACTTGAACATTCTCTGCTTCAGGACAGTATTCAGGTTGTTACCGTCCTGGTTAAGAGCAATCTATGTTCAAAAGCATAAGGAGAGAAATGTCTTCATAATTAGTGACTGTTTTCCATGTATCTGGTGAACATTTAAATGTGTATTATGCAATCATTTATTTTAGGGTTGTTATTGAATAATATCCTCTGGAGACTTGCTACTGTGGAATAATTTGGTATAAAATAAACTGAATTGGAAATTTTAATTTTATTCATTTTAATAACTTATTTGGTCTAATAACTACCAATGACAATTTTTCTTTGCTTTTTTCTTTCTTCCCTCTCTCTTTTCTGAGACAAGGTCTTGCCATACCACTCAGGCTGGCTTCAAACTTGTATGATCTTCCTGCCTCAGCTTCTGGGTGCTGGGATTATAGGGATGTACTACCTGGCAAAGGAAATTCTTAAGCATAATTTTCCTGTTTCTTTTTGTTAAATACTTTTGACAAGAAAATATTTAACTTGTGTTTTAGAAACTTTATGTAAACATAAAAAATCAGGAATTATCCATAAGGAAGACACTGGTTTATATTTCTAAGTCTGACAAAGCAGCCCAAATTTGGAGCAAATCTTGTTCAGAGCAGTGGTGATTTTTTTTTTATTAGCGTATATTTGTTGTACAAATGAATGTGCTTCATTATAACATTCTCATACATGAACATTGTGTACTTTGATCTTGTTCACCCCCATTACCCTCTCTTGTAGGTATAATTTTCAATCACAAATGTGAAATTTTAAAATGGAAGCTTGGTTAGATTTGTCCTTGAGAAATAAATATACTGTGTGCTTGAAGAAAATTTTTGAAGTTTCTAATCAGGATAAGGGCTGGGATTTAGCTCAGTGGGTAGAACGCTGCGCTGCAGTCTCTGAGGCCCAGAGTTCAATTCCCATCACTGCAAAAATGGGAGAAGGGCCTGGAAATCCACTCCCAAGGCAATCCCGAAGCACTCAGCCATTGAAAACCCTATGAGGGTCACTATGAGTCGGATACCGACTTGAGGGCACCTAACAATCAGGATAAACTAAACTAGAAAATATTTGAAGTTTTTAATCAAATAAAATAAAGCAGTTTTGCTCAGCAGTGGATAAATCAACCTTTATTGGGTTGCTTCCCAATAGAATAAATATGCTGTTTCTTTTACTGCCAGATAAATTTAATTTGCAGATTTCACTTTAACAATTTGCCTGCAGCTTTAGCAACCTGCATGACTACTTATAACCCTATATTCTTGAGTCAAAGCATATTTTATGAATTATTTACTTCAGATAACAACCATAAATGCATCTCTTAGAATTCTTTATAGGCAATTCTGAAATGTTTTCAGAAATACTGTTACAAGATAAGAACAAGAAACAATTTACACAGCTACCAAATGTGAAATTAAAATTCGACAAATAAAATATTTTAAGGAACTGAAAATTCCTATTTTTCCCTGAAATGCTTCAGCTTAGAAATACATCAACACATGAAAGGAGAGAAAGATAAGTTAATTTTTAAAAATTTTAATATAATATGCAGTATTTTAGAATCAATTTGTTATATGAAGGATTTAATAAAGCTTATTTTTAAGTTATCAGGTTTTCTTAATGCAAGGATGATACTAATGACTTGTGGCCATGTTTAACCATAGTTACCAAATGAATTTTATACACTAGTAACTGTGCAAATGGTACTTGGACTGGTGTTTAAGGAGCCTTGCTCTTTTCAGCATCCACTGAGACTTTTATTTTGGCTGAAAGGCAGCTTGGAAAAAAAATCATGGCATCTTATGTAGAATAGTGCAAATAGAGCTAAAATGAAAAATTATATGAATAGCTCAAATGTAACATCACAATGGTGTTTTAGAAAATTTTTCTACTGAATAAAACAAGGCAAGAATTTTTGTCTTGGTTTTATTTTTTGTCACTGTTTTTAGACATGGGAGACATGGGAATTGCTGGATTTTGTTTGCTTCTGAGCCTTTTTTTATTTATTCTAGGGTATGGCTGCATTTCTCCATCTCTTCAAACCTCAATTAGACCTCAATGGCAGTACAATTGAAAGAATTTCTTGCCTCCTATTCATGATTGTTTTGGTAACATGCTATCTGTCATGCACACTGAAACATCTAGATAGGAGGTGATGCATCTAACAGTTTCTCTGTTCTTTCTTTTTAGTTTCATAAAGTATAAGGAGGATTTTTTTTGTCAAGGAAAGCAGAAAAACTCTCTTTTAACTCTCCTCAGAACTTGGGTTCTAAAATTAACAGAAAATATTTAGTACCTAGTTAGCAGTGAAACTTTCACTATGTCTCCACAGGAGTGTGGAGCAGAAAATCATCAAAACAGAAGAGACATTAGAAATTTTATGTCAGCCTGTTGGCTCAGCTCAGAGTATCAGGCAATTATGCTTGTATTCTCCAGGCACTTTCACAAGGGAGCAATATTCTCGTTTGCTTGGCCATGTACAAATACTCAATGGTAGATGACAACTAAAAAAATATAAATTTCTGAAAAAAAAAAAAAGGGTTGGGGATTTAGCTCTGTGGTAGAGTGCTTGCCTTGCAAGTGCAAGGCTTGGGTTTGGTCCTCAGCACTGAAAAAAAGAAAGAAAGAAAGGGAGATAAAGAAAACAAGAAAGAGAAAGAAAGAAAGAAAGAAAGAAAGAAAGAAAGAAAGAAAGAAAGAAAGAAAGAAAGGAAGGAAGGAAGGAAGGAAGGAAAGAAGAAAGAAAGAAGAAATTTTGTGAAATGCCATAGTGCCAATTAGTCTTCATTTATAATTGCATTATTAGCCAACTTGCCAAGATTTCTCCCGGTTTTTGTTTTTGTTGTTCTGTCAAAAGAAGAAAATTTTTTTCTTTTCCACTGCTTTTGTAAAGTGTCTATAAAATATATTTTCAATAATTGTTGTTGTTAGGTGCCGTTGAGTCAGTGTCCAACTCATAGCTACCCTACGTACAATTGACTAAACATTGTTGTTGTCAGTGCTTCTCATAGGGTTTTCAATGGCTGATTGCTTTTTGGAAGTGTGTTGTCGGATCCTTCTCCCAATTTCAATAATTAGAGCAGCTAAACTCAGTAGTATTGGGACTACTTCTTCTTTGTTTTTTTCTCAATGAGCAAAGCAAAATTATCAAATTTAAAGGAACATAGAGCTGATCTTTCTCTGAACCTTACACCTTGAGACAAAATTTTGCACTCAAAGTGTTTTTCTCCAGCCCAGCGCAGTGGCGCATACCTATAATCCAGCTGTTTGGGAGGCAGAGGCAGGAGGATTGCAAGTTCAAGACCAGAAGCAGTCTGTGTAACTTAGCAAGATCCTGTCTCAAAAACAAACAAACAAACAACAACAACAACAACAACAACAACAAAACACCAGGGCTGAAGGTGCAGCACCAAGGCCCTGGGTTCAACCCCCAATACCGCAAAAAAAATAAAATAAAATAAATTTTTTAAAAAAGGTGTTTTTCTCCAGAGAAACCAAGTGAAAGAGCTTCTCAGGAAAAATAGAAAGAAATTAACCTGTTGCTAGAAAATCCTGTTGTGAAGACTGCTATGATCAACCTATTGTATATGGCAAAAATACGTAGAAATATTTTCATAAATATCATTTGAAATATAAGTTCTTTTGGTGAAATTCTGCTCTAACCATAAAATTCAGTACACAGTAAGTGTTCAATAAGTACTTGTTTTCCATTGATCCTGTGAATGTAATAGTATCTGATTGTGTGAGACTGAATTAAGCCCAGCACTGTCACATTTAGAGTAATGTTCCCAGGACCATCTTCATAGTAATATTAACATGTTCTCACACAGTGTAGTCCTGACTATGGGCCACAGGGAATCACCAAAGCCAGGTTTTCTCTATGGCTGGCCAAGACTCAAAGCTCCCTTAACTGCTCTGCGGGTGCCGTGTTGGCAAGCCTACTTGGGAAAGACAGACTCACTCTCCCAGTGATGTAAGGAGAGAAACTGAAGCCAGCCCTCTGGTTTCTCATATTCAACACTCATAAAAGGAAATGAAGAACATAATTAATTAAAAATATATTCCCTCATAAATAAATAAAGGGAAAAATTAAAGTATTCTCAAGTACTCCCAACATCTAAGCAATTGAAAGCTATTGTCTTGATGGTTGTTTTCATTAATAAAAAGAATTACAGGGGAATAATGAACCCAACATATATAAGTATCAATATGATTGTTATTAGCTGAGGTCATTTAAAAAGAGAGTTTCTTAGAAGAAAATGCAGTAGGATTTTTCTCATTTTCACAAATTATAATGTGGGCTGTTTGCATCAAGCACTACCTTTTACACATAGTTGAGTTTAAAAATTAACATAAATTGAAAATGTAATAAACTTCATGGCTCTAAGCAGTGTTAAAAATTTTTAATATCCAATTTTGACTAGATAGATGGTTTTTGTCAAGTATTTAATTTTAACTAAAATGATAATAAAATATGAGACATTTTCCTTGTATTTCTGAGTGTGAAAAAAAAACATTGACTATTAAATTTGGGAATATGGTAAGAAAAAGTAGTCTTTTTTTTTATATATGATACTAGGACTTTGAACCCAGGGCCTTGCAAATGCTTTGTAAGTGCTGTGCCACTGAACTGCACCCCTAGCCCATTTTTTTAAACTTTTTATTTTGGAACAGCATTTCTCTAAATTATGCATGCTGCCTCTGCTGTCGAATTTGCAATCCTCCTGCTTCTGCCTCCAGTGTCCCTGGGATTACAAACATAAGCCAGGTGCCTGGCCCTAAGAAAACTATTCTAACTTCAAAATAGCTTCATCTTTTGAAAATACAATAATAACAACAAAATGATTACATTTTAATCCTCAAGTTGAATAATCACACATAAATAAAACATTTTGAAAACCCAGAAAAGTTCCCTCAAGATTCTGTAATAATATTCCTAAAGAGGCCTTTCTTATTTTATTTATTATTATTTTTTTCCAATACAGGGGTTTGTACTCAGGGCCTCGCGTTTGCATGCTTTGCAAGTGCTAGACCACTGAGCTGCGCACCGCCCCCCAAGCCCAATTTTTACTTTTTGAGATAGGGTCTCGCTAAATTACTCAGACTACCTCTGGTCTCAAAGTTGCGATCCTCCTGACTCTGCCTCCCGAGCCACTGGGATTACAGGCCTGTGCTATTCCCCCTGGGTGGAGGCCCTTTATTTAACATGATTTTATTGAAAATATCTCATTAATGTGACAAGAATTGGTCTCTGCTCTGAGGGTAAAATAGTGAAAAATTTACAGTGGAATTTCTACTCTTATGGACATATAATTTAGTGGGAGGAAACAGATGATGAATATAATAAATAAATACACAGTGAGATGACAAGTACTTTGAAAAAAAATGAACGAGGGAAAAGGATAAGAGAATGGAGTTGAGAGAAAGAACCATTTTACTTTGATTTATTTCCATTTTATTATTTATTTATTTATTTTCTTGCCTATTTATTTATTTTGAGATAGGGTCTCACTACGTAGCCCAGACTGGCCTGGAACTTGCCATCCTCCTACCTTAGCCTCCCCAGGACAATTGCCATTTTAAATGCAGCTCCCAGGGATGACCTTATTGAGGTGGTGGCATCTGAGCAAAGACTTAAGGGAGTAAGACTTCCAGGCAATATAAATAACAGGTACAGAAGCCTTGAGGCAGGAACTTGTCTGAAATATACCAGCAACAGCAAGCAGTCCAGTGAGACTGGAGAAGAATGTAATGTCATCAGAGCACCTTCAAAAGCCATCATATGAACTTTGGGCTTTACTTTTTGTGAGACAGAAGCCATTTGGAGATTTTGTACAGAGAAGTTTGTAACATTTTAAAAGTATGTCTGGCTTCTGTGTTGAGAATAGGCTGTTGGTAGCCAAGGGAGGCAGCAAGGAGGCAGGTCAGGGGTCCTTGGAATAATCCAGGATTTGGATGATGGCAAGTTGGATCAAAGTTGGAGCCATGGAGACATGAGAAGTGCTTGTATTGTCAGTGTATTCTGAAGTACAGCTAATAGGATTTGCTGCTAGATATATGTGGAATAAGAGGGAGAGCAAGGTCAATTGTGACTCCAAGGCACTGGTTCTCAACTGGAGCTGATTTTTCTTCTCAAGGAACATTTGACAACTTCTGGAGATAATGTCTGGGTTGTCACAGCTGGAGAGGGTACCGCCATTAACATCCTACCATGCACAACAAAGAATTACCTGACTCCCAAAGTCAACAATGTTGACATTAAGAAACTCTGACCGGGGATCTTTGGCCTGAGCAACTAGAAGGAAGGAGCTGAAAGAACAGGATCAGTAAACTACCAGTGTAGCAGTTTGGGAAAGGGAAAAATCAGTTCTGTTCCTTTGAAAGCCTACTTGATTTTCAAGGGGCCAATATCAAATATATAGGATCATGAAAAAAAGAATAAGATTAAAATTTATCAATTCTTAAATATATTTAAATAATCCCCATACAAATTAAAGGGGCTGGGATTTAGCTCAGTTGGTAGAGTGCTGTCCTGCAGTCTCTGAGGTCCCGAGTTCAATTCCCAGCACCCCAAAAATGGGAGAAGGGCCTGGTAGTCCACTCCCAAGGCAATCCCGAAACAGCCATTGAAAACCCTATGAGGGTCGCTATGAGTTGGATACCGACTCGATGGCACCTAACAACAACAACAACAGTTCCATTATGGGTTGGGGTTTGGCTCAGTTGGTAGAGTGCTACTCTGACCTTCTAAGGCCCTGCATTTGATCCCCAGCACCTCAAAAAAAATGGGCAAAGGACCTGGCAGCCCACTCCTGAAACAATCCCAAAAATAGTCATTGAAAAACCTGTGAATAGCAGAGAAGCACTGACATAGTGCTGGGCATTGCACAATGTAGGGGAGTGTTCTGTTCTGTTGTAGATAGGGTTGCTATAATTGGACTGGACTCAAGAGCACCTAAGAACAACAATAACAAAATTCCATTATATTATTAAAAATGATATCATTCTAGTCTTAGAAAATTCTGTCTCCTCATTTTTATAAATACATTGTATAGCTAAAGTACATCAAAGGTTATAATTAATCTTTCCCAATATATGATAGTTCTTTTATCTCCTCACTCAGTCTGAGTATTATAAAGAGGACATTTGAGAAATAAAGAACTCAGTAGTCTGAAAAAGAAGAGGTTATTTGGAGTCTTGCCTTTTTTCATTTTCCCTATTTTGGTTCTAGGGCTAATATCACACACTTCCCCAAGCAGCATTTTTAATAGCTGAGAATATCCTCATGTGGCCATCCCTAAAAATAATACGTTCCTTTTCATCTATTAGTTCTCTAAAATAGCTTCCTTTAAGTCCAGGACACTTGGCAGCTGAACAAGTATCTACAGGGTCAGTACAACTTGTGGCAGGGAAGTTGGCGTTATTACTTCTCAGCCCAGTTTCATGAGGTAGGTGGAGAAAATGAAATGTCCTTACCTGAGATTTTTTGCAGTTGAAACCCTTAAATTGAATTTCTTAATCAAGTTTTAAGCCATGACTTTCCCTCTCATCCGCCCACTACATACATTCCCTCTTCTAGCAAGAAGCAAATTAGTAAATACCTTAAGCCTGCCCACCAGTTGTGAAGCAAGGAAAACATATATGCAAGTAATTGAGTTAATTTTCACATTTGAATTAACACTGCTTAATAGCTCTCCGGTTGTATTTCCCAAATATCATTTGTTTTTCTTGAAAAAACTGTTTTAAATGTAGCTCTAAAATATTTCTTCCATGTAAACATAACAAAAAAATTTAATTGACAGATACTGGTTTCAATAACCCAGATACTCAGGGCTGCTGTGGTCAAATGATGACATTCTAGAAAGGAAGGGGACCTGGCTGAACTGATTCACAAGAAAATGTATAGATGGAGATTCTGAGTAATCTAAAGAGCCATTGGTAGATTTATGCTTTTGTTATTTTTAGAATTTCAATTTCTAGTCTCTTTGCTATTTTGAGAATTTCAGTTCATCTTAACTTATACCACTTTTATTCAAACTTCAGAAACAGAAATAGTCATATTCAAATGCTATGATGAATATGGCCTTTATTTTCTTCTTTCTTACTATCTAAATTCAGACATTTGGTCATAAACATTACAAGGGTGATTTAGTGTATGTTATAGTCCTACAGAATTAAGAACATACTCAAGTTTTGCTGTGAATATGTTTTGTAATAAAATTGATGCATGAGAGCTTTCTTTTGCACTTGAATGCAGTGAATGAAGAGTGAATGAAGAGTGTCAGAAATACAAAATACAGATTGTGACTGGTTAGCAATCAGCACAGAGAGAAAGATGCTCAGCTGAGTAATTAGGGAATGGCTTTGTCTGAAGAAGCATTAAAGAAACAGAGTGATGCAATTTCCAGTATTCTTCTGGTTTATCTTTTCACCTGGGTGGTGAAAAAAACCTAGCCTATAGGCTATTAGTAAATCTATTACATACTTTTTATTGTTAAGTCATCAGATGGTCTTCCATTATTTTGTTACTACTTTGTCATTACTTCTCTATCCTTCTACCATCCATATATTATTTTACTGAATTCTTTATCAATAAGCTAAATAAATATCTGTTTTTCTATATCCAGTGCCATAAAGAATCAAAGCTGACCATGAAAGTTGAATCAAAATCCATTAGATGGACAGAAAAAAATTTCTTAAGTTACTCATTGAATTGTCAAATTCTCTTGAGGTTTTTCCATTGCTTAATTGGTATTTTTCTCATTTGTATCAAAAAAAAAAAAAAAACAAGGAGAAATGCACTTACATTGAGGTTAAGGAGTCTGGTGATGCCTTGAAATGATGTGTAACAAAGGTCAAGTAAATACAAAGTTTCCATAAGTGGTTGAGTAATATAAGTCCTAACGATCATCTACACATCTCAAGGCCTATTTAGAAGCTCTCTTGCATTATCACTTGAGGTCCCCTTCAGTTTTGTAGCATTCCTTGATAGGCTAGTAGCAAAAACAAACACAAATCAAAGTATAAATTTCTTGTGAAAGTATACTTGACCCATGCTCTGAGTACTCTACTTGGTTTACCCTAATGCTGTGTTCATAGACTTTTATCATGTATGATTTTGTAATTTTCTCATCATCATAATAAAGGTAGTTAAAACAAATCAGAAAATAGTGAACAACCTTATTGCATCCTATTCAACAATTAGAACTTGAGAACTTTATATAAGCAGGCACTGAGACACTACGGAGTCTACTCTGAAACTAAAATAAACTCTGGCCCCAAGGAACTGGAGGGGGTGGGACATGAAAGAGCAGAGGAAGTTGATACACAATTATAGTACATTCTCAAAGTACTATATATAAATACAGACAAATACAGGTTATTACAGTAGCACATAGAAGGCACTAGTGGCATTGTCATTGAAGAAGTAGCCTCTAATCTGAGATCAAAAGATGAGAAAGAGTTAGCTAGAAAGAAAGCAAGGAGACAGTCCTTGCAAAAGATCCTGGGATTTCCAACATCCTACTGTGTCTGAGCTTGAGAGGGAAACTCAGAGATAAAGCCACAGGTATAAGAAGGTGGTCCTTCCTGATATGATCTAACTCAAAGAGTTGGAACTTATCCCGAGAGGAATGAGGGATCATGAAAGAGTTTTGAAAAAAAAAAAACCTGAAGTGTTGGGTATCTACTTCACAGGGATTACTAGGGCTCTATTTTTAGAGGAAAGAGGGGAAAGATCAAAGTAAAAAAGGTCGGTTATGAGGCTGAAGCCTGAACCAAGATGAATGTTCAAATGGGTAGATTTAGATTCAAGGCTGAGTGGTAGAATTTCTTACATTCCCATTTTTTCCCTTTTTTATAATGCTCATCACTAAGTGAACAGGACTTGCTCCAGGATGCCAGAGGGTCACAGTTTCTGTTTCAGTAATCATGTTCCTTGTTCATAGTTGGGCAGACAGAATTCAGGAAAGCTAAACTTTTAAAATTCACCTGTTATACTGGTATCCTGGGAGAAATTGCCTCAAAATTCAGTCTTCTTGTTTGAGGCACACATTATCTAGAGAAGTGACATGATTTTATTTAATTGAGAAAATCTAACACTAATCTGATTTTGCACTGCCTTATAAGCCTGGTCTGGATTTCAGGGCCATACTCTCAACATATTGTGGCAATACAACTAGTATGAAATTCACAGAACATATTACTTGGAGAACAGGCAATGACAGTAGGTAAATAGATCCATTCTAACCTCTCTGGAGTGGGCAGACCCAGGTTATGTTTTTGCTAGCCATCATATGAGGAAGAAGAAATTTGAAAGAGAAGCACAGAGAGTACTTGGAAGTAGGAAGTTAAAAAGAAGAAATTATTATCTCCCTATCTATCTATCTGCCTGCAGCTGTAGCCCTGTGGTATCCGATCTCGGAAGCTAAGCAGGGTCAGGCCTGGTTAGTACCTGGATGGGAGACCTCTTGGGAACACCGGAAGCTGTAGGCTTGGGAGAAGGACCTGGCAACCCCCTCCCAAAAATCAATCTGCCAATGAAAACCCTATGAACAGCAGAGAAGCACTGACAATAGTGTTTCCCCTGTTGTACAGAGGGTCGCTATGAGTCGGATACCGACTTGACGGCACCTAACAACAACAACAATCTATCTATGTAAAAAATCTAAGCAAAAAGGTAAAAAGGTAGACAGCATTGGTTGTGTATTTCAAATATATATAATACCAGCTTCTATATGAAGCATGAAACAGTTCAATCTACTCATGTTTTAGAATGTATCTACCTTTCCATGTAGGAATGTTACAAAGAAAACCACAATGAAGCATGTAGTATTTACAATTCAGGACTAACAAGAGCAGCATGAGTAGGTAACTATGTCAACACCCTGCCTGAGGGCTTCTGTACAGCACCCCAGAGCAATGACTGTCAATGGAGGCCAGGAAATGTAGGGGGAAAGAAAAGGGCTGTAAGTCCCGGAAAGGAATTTTTGCAGGGGCTGGGAGAGGGTAGCTTCCTCTTTGAGAGTAGTGGTTTTTTGAGCTAATAAACAGCTTATTGGCTTAATGAAGCTTATTTGGCTTCACAAAGAAGCTGAGCATGGAGTATGGTGCTTGACAGTGACGGCAAAGAAAAGGGAGAAGACGAAGAGGTGGAGAAAATTCTCTGCAGTTGCCTACTTTGTGTCCTCCAACTTTAGGCGAGGAGAGAATGGCTCAATTTTCCATTTACCTGAGGCATATTGTTAGATTTGCAGCTTTCCCATGGTATTTGGAACTGTGAAAGTGCTATGTTCCCCAAATCAAATAAAACCACTCCCAAATTACCAATACTGCAATCAGAGGAGCAAACAAATGCTAGAGCATATTAAACCAATGTCCTCAGTCTCCTACATGATGTATATTCTGAACTTTATCAACTTAGCAGATGAGGGCATGGACTCACTGTCTTTTCTCCTGTCTCTATTCCTCATATCTCTTTTCTTGGTAAATGTTATCAAAAAGAAAAAAAAAAAAAAAAGCAGGAAGGAAGGGAGTAATTTTAGGTCACCAACTTGTGAACTAATTGCTATCATTCCTCTCAAATTCTCTGGCCTTGCTTCATACCTCATTCCAACTCAGGATCTCATTTATTCTTGCCTGAAAGTTTGCATTGCCTGGTAAACCACTCCTTGCACTTTTATCAGTTGCAAAATTTCTTTCACATTGCTCACAGAGACCTACCTACAGAAAAACTGATTATGGCTTTCCCATACTTAGAATCTTCCAGTGGTCTCTCTAAGCCTGATACAGCTGTTAAATAGAGACATATGTTATGGATGTTTAAATATAGAAAATGTTGATGAAGTTTTCAGTCTATAATACACAAAATTGGAATCTCTTGGTTTAGGGCACAGGTGTGGCTTGATAAAAGGATCTCCAGCTGATTCTAAAGGTGATTCTAAAGCTCTCAGTCAAGAGCAATTTGCCCACAAGAAAAATATTTAAATTGCTTCCACATATAGTGCCTTTCATTAGTGGGCCCATGCCTCAGACATTTCTGAATGACACCTTTCATTTTTGCTACATTATGTGTAGTCTGAAAAACACATATTTTTAATGCCTCAGTGCCTTTGCATAGATGTTATCTCTGACTAGCCTGCCCTTACCTTGAATCACACCTGGAAAAAGCCTCATATCTTTCTAGTTTTGTTTTCTCTAAATCTTTCTGCACTTTCCTGCAAGAATTAAGTTTTTTTTTTCATTTTCTCTATATTTTTGCTGATAGGTCCTTCACATCATTTATAGTATTTGTTGGCATCTTTTCTTCCAAGAAATGAAAATTAATACTTAATTTTTGATATACCAGTAACTGAGCTCAACGTGGAAAGTGAAATAAGTATCTGTGGTATGGAAAAGTCAGTAAAGAACATGTGAGTGAACAGAAGTGATTCCACAAAGCTTTCAGGTGAGGAAGTTGGGAGGTATGTACAAAAGAGTATTTTGACATAGCCTTTTATATTGGAGCTGAGAGTACAGAGCTTCTATTTCAGTAAAGAATATACTTCTCTTTCCTGTGGAGACTCCAAAAATATTTTTACATGTCTAGTATATTTATGTGATTGATAGCAGAGTTTTCTTGTTTTTGTTTTTGTTTTTGTTTTTGGTTTTTTGCAGTACTTGGAGATTGGACCCAGGGCCTTGCATGCACTTTTCAAGTGCTCTACCACTGGGCTCCACCTCCAGCCCCCTTAATTATCTTTTATCTTGAGACAGGATCTTAATAAGGCTGCCTTTGGCCTTGAACTCTTGACCCTCCTACCTCTGCCTCCTGAGTCGCTGGGATTACAGGTATGTACCACCATGCAGAGTTTTCTGTAGATCTTTTCTTATACTGAAATGTGAGGTCAAAAAATTACAAAGTCTAGGATTGCCTATAAAAATGGATTCCTACTAATGCCTCTAGTAAAAGGGAAAATATGGTACAAACAACCACTGAAGAGATGCAGAAGAATCTCTAAGAACAGGCATTGGGCAACTTCAAAGGACCCAGGATCTGAAGAACGTAGGTGTTTTTCCCCATCTGAAGAGCTGAGTTAACCAACCTTCAATGTGTAACCTTCTTTGGGGACCCACATATTTGAGTGAAACTTTAATCTGTGAAAAGATAAATGAGTTTAATCGGAACACAGCACAATTTTCTGTTCCTAAGGAAGAAATCCAATCAGAAAACATTTTGCAGATCAACAGTCATTCTGCTGTTATTCTGATGCGTTTTATGTGTCTAAATTAATGAGAAACCATATGGATTACATTTCTCTTAAAAATACTTAGCCTTGTACATGAAGAGAAAGAACATTGGGAGAAAATCTGAGTGGAGTTGGAAAAGGAGATGTTTAATTAAGCCATATTGTGGCCAGATGAGGCCTTTCAGTTTCTGGCTACGAATACCCTTTGTTTGTGAATTTCTTTTTAACCTACACTGCTTTTTATCCAGACTTCCTTTGGGAGTGTGGTCTCTGAGGCTTCCTAACTTTGTTCTAGTCATATATATATATATATATATATATATATATATATATATATATATATATATATATCTCAGTTGGTAGAGCGCCGCTCTGCAGTCTCTGAGGTCCGGAGTTCGATTCCCAGGACCACAAAAGCGGGAGGACGTGGCAACCCATTCCTGAGGCAATCCCGAAAAAATCAGCCATTGAAAGCCCTATAAGGGTCGCTATGAGTTGGACACAACTCGATGGCACCTAATAACACACACACACACACACACACACACACAAACACACACACAAACACACACACACACACACACACACACACACAAACACACACACACACACATACACACCACAGTGGAGACACTGGTGGGAATGGCTGTCTCTGAGGCTCTTCCCTGCACCTATCCCACCCACCCCTCCTTTGATTGGTGGTGCACAGGTTGTTCTTGGTAGTTGACATAAAGCAGAATCTTTCCCATCATCAGCTTGGTTTTTGCTCTGTATCAGCAAGTAAAGCTTGGCTACCCATGTGTTACAACAGTGAGTTCTGATGCCAAACAAAAAGAGAAGCAGATTCCTGGTTCTAGTTAGGCTCTGATGGTCTAAGAAGAGACTGGCTGGGTGGATGTCTCCACGGATAGGAAATGTTTGATGCAGAATGCCAATCAGGATGAGGATTGGGGGAAATCTTCAAATCTTCATAAAAAAATTTGGAAAAAGTAAATGGAAAGTACTGAATTCTCAAATTCTTAAAGGCTGCCTGCCCTACTTGTACTTAAATATCTCTCCTGCTGAGTACCTCTTTTCTCCATTAGTTTGATGTTCTGCAATCACAATGGTGTAATAGCATACAATCTTTAATAATATACTGAATTTATGTCACCCTTTCTCTGAGGGCTGGATTTCCTCTAGACATTCAGCAAAGCTTTGTGGACTTAGGAGAGTATGAGTTTCAACTTTATGAAGCAAGCCACTCAGAGGATCTGGCACAATTTTGATGTTGGAGGAAAGCGTTTTTTAAAAATGGGATAAGGCCGACCTTACAGAAAGAACATGTTCAGTCTGTAGAAGCTGTGTTACCCTCTTCTCCTCCCTTTCATTCAAGCTGTGCCTCCCTTTAGTGGCCAGCCTGAAAGATTCCCTACTGCACTTCTCTACTTGTCCTGGCCTTACAGGGGTTACAACTCCTTGTATCCCTTCACCATAATATGAGCCCTAAAGCCATCCCACTCATCTACATCCAGGTTATTTTTCTAAGAGAATGCAGTTACTGTGTAATTCTTCAACATTGATATTCTTACAGACTCATTTTACAGCTGAATTTTAGTTACTTTTGCTGATTTCATTTCATCTCCTTTATGGTATGGAAAATTCAACTTCTCTATTCACATTTTCTCCCTCTGTGTCTCAGCTAATGTCTCTCTCTGTCCTTTCTTGTGTGCCTCTTATCTACTCTCTGAATGATCTACTCTAAGATGTGAGTGAATAAGCAAGAAAGAAGAAAATGATCAAATGTAGCCCCTGAGAGCTGAGAGTTTAGAGACCATTCTGGGACAGCTGTCTACTTCACTAGCAGACACTTCTAAGCACTGAATGGACGACTTCCCTTGAGTTGCTCTGGCATATTAGCCACTTAAAACCAGAGTCTTTTTCCTTTCTTACTGCAGGGGCTATATTTTTAGAAACCCCAAATCTGGTTTCCTGGTAGGCAAAGTACTTTTTCTAGAACATGTGAATTTGCTTTTATAAAGAAGACCTACAAAGGTTTACAAAATTATACTTTGTTGCATAGCTCATATCTAATTGAAATAATAACACCATAAGCAATCTGCCCTGAAGGAAAATCTGAGATAATTTTTTTTCCATTCACGATGTGCAGAATCTCTTGTCACTTTATCTTGCCCTGGTCCCTAAGCTTACTCAACAAGTTAGTGGCATCTGGGACTAAATTCCAGTCTGCTGATCAAGGCAATGGTTTCTCAATCCTTAGCATTCCTCAGAACCACCTGGAGGGCTGATTCAATAGATAGGTGAGGACGAATAATTTGCATTTCTAACCGTTTTCCTGGATGCTAGTGATGCTCTGGGACCAGCGATCATACTCTGGGAGCCATTGTCAGAGCAGACATAATAGTGTTTATTTCTCTTACAATCAGCCTACTTAAAAGGAACTACACCAGGCAAATTCAATCAGCCTTGCTAAACAGTCTCTTACTATTAAACTCAGATTATTCATTTTACATTGTCAAAAGTGTACTCATCTTTTTAAGGAGATTATATGAATTATGTCACTTTATCATTTATCCCAGAATAATACAAAATCTCTTTTGATAGCAACAATAATATTAAATCACTATACTTTATAATGTACTAAATTGTTGTTGTTAGATGCTGTCAAGTCAGATCTGACTCATGGGGACCATCAGGGATTTCAATGTTTGAGTGTTTCAGGATTGCTTTAGAAGTGGGCTACCAGGTGCTTCTCCCATTTTTGCTGTGCCAAGGATCAAACCCAGGGTCTCAGAGAGTGCAGAGTGACACTCTACCAAATAAACTAAACCCCAACCCCTTTGTTAAATAAATGCATATATATATTTCTATGGGTAAATATGGTTTGTGCCCACCAAAATTCATGCTGAAGTGTGATTCCCAGTGTAACATTGTTGAGAGCTATTAAGGCCTCTAAGAGGGGATTGGGTCATGGGGGCACTAATATTAGAAGGGATTAATGCCTATCTCTTGGGAGTGGGTTAGGTCTCTCTGTACTGGATTATTTACTGGGAGAATGGGTTGCTATAAAGAGAGGCTGGCACCTCCTTTGCTGTCATTCCCATGTGCTCCCTCCATGTAACACCTCCTGTGAGGCCCTTACGAGAAGCTAAGCAGATGCTGGCACCATGCTCGTAGACCTCTGAAATTATGAGCTAAGTAAACCTCTTTCTTTGTAAATTACCCAGTGTGTGGTATTCAGTTATGGCGACATAAAATGGACTAAAATGTACCTTATCCGAACCATCCTCTCAGGGGAATTGCCACAGCAAATGATATTTTGAACACTCTATAGTGAAGAAACGGAAGCTCTTCTAAGACCACAAGTGAATTAACAACCACACAGATAGTAAGCAGAGAGACAGCAGGGATTAGAACTCTGTCTTTCTGACTCCAAGTCTAATGTATGTTCTTCTGATATAGGACTATTAGTGAAAATCATTGAGAATATGGCTCCTTTTATTGTCATAAAAAGACATGGCACTCTGCATAATGCTGCTTTGCAGCATGTGCCAGTATGAGCTCCATAAATCTTGAATTAATTATTCACATTGCATTACTCTTATAACCATCTCAAACTGACTTAAATGATATACTAAGGTAGAATTTTTCTTACTGTTTGTCTAAGAATTCCTCATGGATGATGAGGACAATAACAAAGCCAAAATTAACCACAAATAAATGTACATCTAGACAAGCAGAATTGTACAGATCTATTCCTAGTAAGGACAGCTGTAACAAGTTGTAATAGAGAATTAGGTTGAAAACTCTTGATAGAGTTTATTCTTGAGCAGTATTTTGGAGAAAGAAAAGTGATGTGATTAATAATAAAGGAAGAAAGAGAACCTGTGGTGATAAAAACAGAAAGTAAGTTTGTAAGCCTTCTTTGGAAGGAGTGAAAATTAAAAGGCTGCATGTAGCATGTAGCAGAAAAATTATGGCAAACTGTGTAACTGAGAAGCCAGTTGGAAGAACAACAACAAAAAGAGGCATTGTGTCCCTAAGATATGTAGCTAAGACAATAGTGAATGTAATTATGGTTTCCCTAATGGACGTCAATCATGACTTTGAACAAAAAATCCAATATGTATCATCTGCTCTTTCTAGTCCTTTCTCAATGTTTTCTCTATGACAGTATAAGGATTCAGTATCTATCCTTCAGTTAGAGAAGGATATTAGCAGTATGAGAAACAGTATTAGCAGGCCAGAATAACTAGAGAGTAGCTGCCAGAATATTGCACTAGTTAATGTGCATAAAACCTGTATGGGCCAAAAGAACATGGAAAGTTCTGTGAGAAACTAGACTGTGGGGTAACCATGTCTGAATATTTCTCTAGTAAAGGATTTCCTATTATATTAAAGTTGATGAGATCACCTCCTTGACATGGTGAACTCCACCAGTAGAAAGTTCTAGCTCCTGGAAAGGTAATGACCTTCAGTCTATAGAGTCATTGCAACAATGTAAGGACTCAATGGTGACGGAAGTGTGCACTTCACTGGACATTATGTTGAGCTTCAGTTGGCTCAAAACTCATCTCATTTGACAAAGCAAAGCTCTCTCAATATTTGAACACCCTCATATGTTTACATACTCCTATCATCTAGAAGTCACTCCGAAGGATGGTTACAGCCAATGTGATTCTCATGTAATTAGGCTCGTTTTGAAATGCATATCTGACTCCTACTCTGAACCTGAGCAACTCTTGTGACATCCTGCTACTGTCCCCACTTTGCAGCACTGTCTTCCACTGTTGGGTCAAAGATGGCTGGAAGATTCCAAAATTAAGATGGAGATGTAATGAAAAGAGTTTCCTGAGCTATAAATAATGATGATTATAAAATTGATGGGAAGTTTTCATTGCATAATTTGATTGATATGGCAGTTATCATAGCAGCCTTGAACAGAATGCTCTTGTGAACAAGATAATTTATCTCACTGAGTCTGTTTCTGCATAAATATTTTAAAATGAGAGGCATAATAAATCTGTCCATAGCATATACACAGTGGACTGCCAAACCTGCCACCTGTTTAAGGCTTTAATGAACCATTCTGCATTCAACAAAAAGTCACATCGAATTAATGCTGACATTTTACTTTGCTGCTGCTGTTCATGTTCCAAGGACTCTGAGAGATTATTTTGCAAAATCTTCTAAATGGGGCAACTCTTGTTCTTTTTGTTAGAATTTGGCAACTACTGTTAAGCAAGCTCTCCAGAATTTGTATTTACATCTGCAGCTCAACTGGGAATTTGAGTTTGGGGCTTTGGGTTGAGGTTAGGTGAATTGGGTAAGTGGAGTCAGACCTGGAATGAGGTGAGAAATAAAAAACAGCACTGGACAAGATGTTTGTCCTGGTTTTCCTGCTGTTACCAGGTCACCCTTTTGGCTCTTGGGGACCCATGATTGAAAAGCACAATGTACTCCCCATATCTAGACTTGAGAGCAAGAAGGGTTACAAGAAGATCGGTGTTGTTCCAGAGAGGGCCAGGGTATGCTTATTCATTTCTGGAAGTCTTTCTGAGGCAAATAGAGCAATGTCTTCTCATTCCCTAAATTATATTGCCCTTCAATTCTGTCAAAAGCAGCAGTTATTTTGATGTGCTATACTAGCATGTTAAGGAAAGGATTCCCATATTTCCTGTTCCAGTGTCATTAAAAGACATAGGTGCCAGCAGGATTTGAAAAGTGGCAGCACATGAAAGAAACAAACAGAGGCACTGCTTCCCTGAGGCTAGAAGAGCACTCTTCCTGGGGCAGAGCATTCACATTGGGGGAAGCAGAGATTTTGTGCAGGTTTTCTTTACAACAAGCAGCATTGCTCCTGAACAGCATGGATGACCTCTGAATTGAGGGGCTTTGATTAAATAAAGGTCATTAGCAACAGACACATGTGCAAGTCAGTGCTTTTCCTTTTGTTCTTGCTTTTTTCTTTATCCTCCTCACATCTTAATGAGCTTTTAATTCCTCATTTATATGTTTACATGTTTGGGTACTGAGATTTACCTTATTGTCCTGACCTCGGCAGACAGACCATCTTTTATGTATACATATATCATGAGGGAGGGAAGGATTCAAGTTTGTCACCCAACCTAGTTAGGCACGTAGCCTGAGCCTCCAGCTGTTCTTTAGAGTGACATCCAGGGAACAGTGGGTTTAATGAGTCTATTTTGCATTCAGAATATATTTTCAGATAGCCTTTGGACATGGCAGGCCTCTAAGGATATATTCATTCCTGCTGTTGCTACTACTGCTGTTGATGGGGAAGTGGGTTTTAAATCATGAATTGTTAGAAATCCTCTCATAACACTTCAATGGTTAAAAAAAATCCTTGATATTTTTGTTGCTTTTAGTAGTGATCCTATAAAAGAAATAAAGTTCAGGTTTGCTGGTGAAAAGTAGATGATGCCATGGGCATATGTAGTGTGTTTAAATCAGGGTCACACTTAACATCAAGTGTCAGAAAAGTAAACATGAACTAATGATATGTTGGGATTCTGTATTTTCAATGTGTAGGGTGTTTTTACTAAATTCTTTTAAAAGTGTTATTTCCTTTTGAAAACCAATATAAAAATTAAGTATCATCAGTAAGAGTTCTGGGTTCAGTGCCCAAGTTCTATTTTTACTTATAACATTTTTAGGGGCTGGGATTTAGCTCAGTTGGTAGAGCGCCTCTCTGCAGTCTCTGAGGTCCCAGGTTTGAATCCCAGCACCGCAACAATGGGAGAAGGACTTGGTGATCCACTCTCGAGAGACAGCCAGCCATTGAAAACCCTATGAGGACTGCTATGAGTTGGACATGACTTGACGGCACCTAACAACAACAACAACAACAACATTTTAAAAAGTAATTTTAAAAGAGCAAAGAATAAAAGACACAGACAAACTAAACATTAACACAAGATACAGTAAAGGCACTTGGAGAAGTACAATAAATGCTAGGAAGCTAGGTTTATGACACTGTTTTTCTGCAAGCATCAGGGTTGAAAAGAACCATGAAGTTAATATCCATTTTTCACACTATAAACTCAGTGCAAAACTATGTGTGACTG
Organism: Pedetes capensis; assembly: GCA_007922755.1. NCBI lineage: Eukaryota > Metazoa > Chordata > Mammalia > Rodentia > Pedetidae > Pedetes > Pedetes capensis. Next base: position 108,096 of record VMDO01004254.1, read on the forward strand.
TATTTTTGTATAATTTATAGTGATCTGGATTTCAAATTCATGTTTTTACTGATATCAAAACAAGATTCATATAGTTCTTGATCATTTTCAGATTTGTAGTCAACTGAAACAGCAGCTTCCCCTGCCCCTCTCTATCAAGACCGGACATTACTTTCAGGAAGTCCAGGGTACCACAGCATCTGTAGAAGTGTCTGGTCCATGTTGGCTTCCAGTGCAAAGGGAACCAGTCTTTCAGAGAGCTCACCTTTGCACCCCTGTATCTGTTAAAGATGATGTGCTTGGTCCTACTGGTCTCTGGCCCTCAGTCTATTCATTTTCTCTCTTTCATACCCACATGTCAAACTCTCGCTACTCTCAGCTAGCTTCAGTGCCTTCCATTGGAGCACAGGAAGACTTAACTGCTTCTCCATGTGCCCTGGAATCTCTTACTCCATAAGCACTGTTCCACACTGGGAGACCAACTGCTTTCCTAACAGAGGAACCTGAGGGGACCATGTTCAAGGGTGGCTGGACACAGAGCCTTTCCCTAAGAGTCTCAGCAGTGTCTCTCTCTTTTGCCTCTCTCCTTCAATTATTTTCCCCCATCACAGTTCAAAGTGTATGTTCTTTCTGAATCTAATTGAAAGTGGAAATAAGAGTAGATAAGTGAAAATGTATTGGTTCTGCCCAACTTGACTTTCTATTACATTCTTGGTCTAAAGCTTTGAAACTTTGCCACTAACGTGGAGTTTTCCTCTCTGGTTTGACTCCCCTTCAAGGATATGAAAGGTCCTTCCAGGATCAAAGTGTGGCCTGGTTATGAAACAAGGAAGCTCAGGAAAGGCACATCATCAACATATGCATCACTCCGTCAATGCTCTCCAGTGCTGTAACTCTGATTAGCATGATCTGTACTGGATGACTTTCTGCCCTCTTTAACAGTCCCATCAGTAAGGAACTTCTGAAATCCAGAGGTTTCCTTTCTGTCCTTGGCCCACTTTCATTTTAAATGAAAATTTATTTAATAGAGATAAAATAGGAATGCAGTAAGAAAGGCTTTTCAAAAACCCTGCTTTCCACCAAACGCATAATCACTCTTTCACTGAAGGCCATGCAGACCTGGAAATATATCACTAAATTGAAACCAACTAATACTGACAGTCAAGAACATATGAAAGAAGATTCATATATCTTTTCTCATTCAAATTTTAGCGGTAGTAAACTGTGAGCTCATAGGGACAGGGGCTATGGCTTCTGCAATTCAGTGTGCAACATTCTATTCCTTTTGTGTACTTACACAGCAGATGAACTTTGTGAAATAAATGATGTTTTTTCATGTTTCAGAGTAAAGTAATGACCTAAGGCCTCATGGGCAATAAGTAGAAGAGGTGAAATAAAAACTGAAATGCTCTGAAGCCAAGCCCACATGCATGGATGTCTTCATACTATTCCTGTTTTTAATGGGCACATCACCTACAGCATATCATAAATGAAGACTGATATTTTGAGTTGCACAAACTCCCCAAAGCTGAACAGTGTCCTCTAATGAGAATGATAAATTTCAGCGCTCTTTATATTTTTCCCAGTGAGCTCCTCAAGATAAAGTGATAAATACTATAGGGAGCAATGCTTGGAGCACACCTGGCTAAAAGGAAGGTTCTGACATGCAGGACAATGTCTTGCATGTTTACAGCAGAACTTTTATATAATAATTACTGTAGAATGTTGTCTAACACCTTCAAAAACACAGAAAACTCCTAATATAATTTTAAGATTTGAAACTAAAATAGAGCTTTAACTCTTACCAAATCTTGCTTTCTGAGACTGTCTTTCCCCATTTTTAAAAATTGAGACAGTAAGATTAAATGAAAATGTGTATACTGTGCTATAAGAAGTCAACCAGCCCAGCTGACTCCAGCATGAGCAACTTGGCAGTCCTATGACTCAAGTCTAATTTGAGGTCCCAAATGAACAGATTTCTGGTTTTGTTTCAGATGCCAGTAATTTTTTTCCTTGTTCCTTCCTCCAACATGTACCACAAAACTAACCACATAATGAACACTATTTGACATAATTAAACATGATGTAAGTTCAAGAAAGCCTTTGCTAACTCATGTGACATTCAGCTCTGCACTTCCCTCCATTGGCTCCTTCCTGTTGGGAAGGTTAGAGCCAGGCCTTGGCTGGTAGGTAGGAGATAACAGCTGCATTGAGCTCTCTGAATGCATCTGGAAATCACAAGCTCATCCCAGAAGAGTGCCCATTTTTCTAGGAAGGAGGCCAAAGACTTTTTGTATGGAAGTTTGAATATAATGATTCTATGTATTCAGATCCTTTATGCAAAACAACAACAGGTAACAGTCTTTTAGGATCTTCATGGAGCAAACTGAACTAATTTGGAGAGAAGTTATAGAAGAGCTCTATTACTTTGTGTCTATTATTCCAGTATCATGGCACTTACAATTAAATAACAAAATATTTTCTTTTAAAGGGTAAGAAAAAGTAAAATAAATAGCCCAGCTAATATTTGTTTAGCCCTGACTATGTATTCAGTTGGCCTGCAGCTGTTACCACTGTGGTATCCAGTCCCGTCAGATCTCAGATTTAGCTCAGTTGTAGAGCGCTGCACTGCAGTCTCTGAGGTCGAGAGTTCAATTCCCAGCACTACAAAATGGGAGAAGGACGTGGCAACCCACTCCCAAGGCAATCCCGAAACAGTCAGCCATTGAAAACCCTATGAGGGTCGCTATGAGTCGGACACGACTTGACGGCACCTAACAACAACAACATGTATTCAGTTGGCCTGCAGCTGTTACCACTGTGGTATCCAGTCCCGTCACGTCTCAGAAGCTAAGCAAGGTCGGACCTGGTTAGTACTTGGCTGGAGACCACTTGGGAACACCAGGTGCTGTAGGCTTGGGAGAAGGACCCGGCAACCCACTCCCAAAAAACAATTAGCCCCTGAAAACCCTACCAATAATGGAGAAGCACTGACAGTAGTGTTTCTTCTGTTGTACGTAGGGTAGTTATGAGGCAGATACCGACTCAAGGGCACCTAACAACAACAATGTATTGAGTGCTAATCAGAATGATTTATATGGATATATATATATATATATATATACGCACACACATATATATGTACATTTATATATATACACACATATATATGTACATATACATGTATATATGTATATACATATATACACATATATACATGTATATATACATGTATATATGTGTATATATGTATATACAATATATACATGTATACACACACACACACACACACTCACACACATATATATATATAATATATCTTTAAAATACTCCTAGAAAGGAAGCACAACTACTCTTAATCATTCTACAGATGAAGAAACTTAGGCAAAGCTAGAGACTTACTGCAGGTCAGTAATGAAAACCTTGTGAAAATCAGTCCATCTGACTCAAGTCTGAGCTTTTCTTTTAAGTGCTACATTACATTCACCTCAACAGAGTTTCCTAGTTCAGGAAGCAATGGCCAAGCCCAGGTGGACTATTCCCTCTAAGTGTCAATACCCATCATCCATGGCAGTTACAATAAAAGCAAAATGGGCCAGAAATCAAAATAAGTCACAGACGGAAAAGCACTGTTCATTGTTTATATCATGTGGCTTTATCATTCTCCCAACAGAGTGCTCTAATTTGAAAATAATATGCTAAATTGCTGTATTACCAGAAAAACTTAAAGTTTCTTATGTGAATGAGAATTGTAGTGGTGTGGACTGTCTTAGACTTAAAAGCAGGGCAATGTGGCTTCATCATGTAGCCGTATAGAATTTCCAGAGGGAGATGAAAGGCTATCTTGCTGACCATGCCAGTGCCAGTGGACTTCTTACTCAGCCACAATGCAGCCCAAACAGCAGCAGCGTGGGAGCCAGCAAGGAGAAAGATGGTACGGAAATGCAGGATCATCAGCACAGCCTCCAGGGAGAAAGAATTCAGAGGTTACCTCCAAGAAATGCAAACAAACAGGTTTGGAGTTGAATAATCAAGAAAACATATTCCTGCCACTTTATGTGTTTCTTTGAACCTTGTCTGCAAAGCACATTTACCCCATCTTGGCAGACGCTCAGGAGCAGGCTATATGAAAACTACATTGATTACCTTAATAACATTGGATTTTATGCAAAGGAGACCCTGTAGAGAGAACTTTTTTGAAGGACAAGTATTACTCCTCTCTCTAACCAGGGTAGCTAATTCATCTCGTGCTTGTCCAGTACATTATGCACTTTCACAGACATGTAATATGTATTTGTTCATGAATTTCCCGTTGTCAGAAATGTTCTTTCTCCCTATTCTGCCTGCCACATTCCAAGAGATAAGGGAAAATTATAGGTTTCCATATCTATGTTGATCCTAAGATTAGGCTTAAGCTTGAACTATGCCAACTCTCTCCTCCCCACCTCCTTCAACTCTTATTTTCCTCATTTGTGTGTGTGTGTGTGTGTGTGTGTGTGTGTGTGTGTGTGTGTGTGTGTGTGTAAACTGAGGGGCTTTACTTGTATTTTTTCCAGAGTAGGTTGTGATTAAGAGAGGTTTATTAAGAAAATTAAGCCTCTGATGATCGCTTGTCTGGTGTGACTTGTAAGGAACTCTTCCAAACTAATTTCTAGAGAGGTACAGTATTAGACGGTTATTCAGAATTCCCTGTGACATTTATATGCACTAGGGCTCTATCAGGGCTGAGGGTTAGCTCAGTAGGTTTAGAGTGTTGCTCTGTACTTTGAGGCCCTGTGTTCAATCCCTAACAGTACAAAAATGGAAGAAGGACCCTGCAGCCCAATCCTGAAACAATCAGCTGTTGAAAACCCTATGAATAGCAGGGAAGCACTGACATAGTGCTGGGCATAGCACAGTGTAGGGGAGTGTTTCATTCTGTTGCACATAGAGTCACTATGAATACAACTCGACAATACCTAACAACAACAGGGCCCTATAAGCATCTCTGTCACTTCTTTTTGTGAGGAATGGCCTTTATTAGTTAAACAAGTACCTAAGCTCTGTTTATTGGGGAGGGGGAGAGAAAATTGTGACATCCAAATACACTTGTGAGATGTGAACACACCTTTATTTATTAGCATTGTAAGTTGAAAGGATTCACTAGTGAAAAAAATACCTTAAAAGAAAAGTACAAGGTTTTTAACCACAATTATTATGATTATTGTCAAATAGTCTTCTCTGCTTCTGGCATTTGCCCAACAGATACGGTCATTAAAAATATTGTCAGAAAGGTTTCCATTAGAAAGTAAGTGAAAGAGCGTTTGCCCTGAATGGAAATCTTTCCATTATCTTCTTTGCATCCTTCCTAGGTGTTTCTCTTGCTGGTTTTGAGATGGGAGAGAGGGAAGGTTGTAAGTGAATCAACTCTAGAAAAATTTCCCAAACTCTAATTAGATGATACTAATTAGCTAGACCAACAGATAAATGTTGTTGTTGTTGTTAGGTGCCGTTGAGCTGGTATCCGACTCATAGCAACCCTCATAGGGTTTTCAATGGCTGATTGTTTCGGGATTGCATTGGGAGTGGATTGCCAGGTCCTTCTCCCATTTTTGCGGTGCTGGGAATTGAACTCGGGACCTCAGAGACTGCAGCGCAGCACTCTACCAACTGAGCTAAATCCCAGCCCTGAGCTAACAGATAAATAGATATAGAAAAATATTTAATTAAAAAAAATTTTTAAGAAATTAATAGGAAATGTTGAAATTTTACAGAAGGTATTAGTTTGGGGACACAGATTAGATTGAGATTGTAAGTAGTTGGCTTATTTATCTGCTCATACATAGATTTTGCTTTTCTTTAAGCTCTGTGAAACTCTAGGATTACTCAAAAGGAAAAAAATCACTGAATGTTAAAGCAGGATACGTGATTCTAGAACAAGGGATTTGCAATTAGTCTCTTAGTGACACATGTCAGAACCTTACCTGTATCAGAGTGTCTTTATTACTTGCTGTGATTTCTGACAGACACCTATCTTTTCAGTGAACAAATGAGAGTTTTAGTATTGTACTGGATATTATTAATAGTACTAGTAGTATTAATTTTTGTAATCATTAAGGGACTGGCAAATGTTTGTACTGTTTGCGTACATGATAAAAAGTTTCTTGCCCTTAAAAATACTGTATCAATATCTAACTTTCTTTCCCTCTCTCCGTCCCTGCTCTGTGTATGTTTTACGTAATTGATATGTACATGAATATGTACATTTACATGTACATAATTAAGCATTTTTTCTGCTTAGCTTTCAGATTATAAAGGAAGAAAGAAAAATATATGTAAATATTAGTTTCCTTTCTTAATTATGTGGATGTATCTTCATCTTAATATTATAATTTAGTTATGATTCTAACTGTGCCAGTAATGAATTAATCCCACATATCATATCCCGAGTAATCTAGTTATATACAAGTTATTAAAGGCAATCAATAGTTAGTTCAGTTAGGAAACAGGAATGAAAATGAAAGTGAAATGATATTCATACTACACTGTGTGTTTTAGGACAAATCTTCATGTTTTTATTTGGGATGTTAGCAAAAGAATTCAAACACACTTCATCTCTACTGGAAGCTCTTAATATTGTTTTGTATTTTATCCTATCTATTCTGAACTCCTGTGAAAAATAAAGAAAAAGAGTTTTTTGATTCCTGCATTTGCTCATCGCTACACAGAAAATTAAATGATTCTAATATATGACTATATGAGTTCTCTGCCACCTTCGAAAACCCATGACCCATGTTCTCTGTGGTCGTGGAGTGTGCCCATTAAGACAGGCTTTCACTTTACCTAAGATGTTTGTCTATAAAGTGAGTGTGGGAAGGATTTAGCTTCTTCCTTGCTCATTTTATCCACTTAGAAGTAGTCAAAAACTGAAATATACCTGAGCATAATGAGGATACACTATTATACTACATTGTTGTTTTGGGGTATTATACTATAGGTGGAAAAAACCCCAAATGCTTATGTATCTCTTAATAAACTGGCAGCCTTCTATTTTAGTCTGAAAACTTCATTATCATAGCAAGTGTGATTATTAGTGAAGGGTTTACCCTTTATTTGGTTGTCACTAACCCTGAAATATTGAAATTAATATGTTAAAATTCTGAAGCTAAGTAAATCTTACCTAAGTTATTTGATGAGCTATAACAGCAGGAAAGCAAATAAATTATACACGAATGTTTTCAAATTAACTACTATTAGTTAATATTCATTAGAATAAATCCATTTAATTTCCTCTGAATCAGTTGAATTTGAAGGGGAGCATATTAATTGGTATAGTATATTATGTGGTGTTTGCTAGTCCCTACTTTTCATTTCTAACATTTATGGTTCTCAAAGGCAAATGGAATTCCAAAGAGGAAATATATTGATTTGTTGTTGTTGTTGTTAGGTGCCGTCAAGTCGGTATCCAACTCATAGCGACCCTCTGTACAACAGGGAAAACACTATTGTCAGTGCTTCTCTGCTGTTCATAGGGTTTTCAATGGCAGATATTGATTTAGTATAAGTAAATTTATTTTACTGAAGGAAATACATTAACAAAGCTACAAATACTCTAAGGCAGCTAGAAGAGTGGGCAGATTCCTTTTCATATATGTTTAGTCATACACAAATAAAAGATAATAAAGCATTTTGGAGATAACTCTTCTAGATCTTAGGTGTCCTAATATCTATTGTAATGTTTTTAGAATTTATAAAGCTCTTTGGGAGTGATGAGTTTCATTTAGTGACCAATAGCTTTTCATTTTTATTGGAAATGAGCTCTAAAGTGCCTTATTTTAAAATTTCTTAAAGCCAATACCTATTGGATGTATTCATTGCTTCCTGCTTCAAGATGTGCTTTTCTTAGACCCTGTCCAGATTGGTCACTTAAACACTTAAATTATTTTTATATTCCAAATAAGGAAAAGTTAGACATATGCTCAAGGAAAATACAATCCTATTTTGTTGTGGTTGTTGGGTGCCATGGAGTAGTCTCCAACTCATAGTCATCCTTATAGGGTTTTCAATGGCTGATTGTTTCGGGATTGTTTTGGGAGTGGCCTGCCATTGAAAACTCTATGAGGGTCACTATGAGTCAGATACCGACTCCACGGCACCTAACAACAACAACACATTCTTCTCCCATTTCTGCGGTTTGGAGAATCAAACCTGGGTCCTCAGAATAGTGGAGCAGCACTCTACCAACTGAGTTAAACACCAGCCCCTAATGCTATTTAGAACCCAGTGAATTCATCTGAATTATTTCAGAGTCATGATTTGTTTCCTTCTCTTTGTTAACACATTTCCACTTCCACTTTTTTTTTTATTTTTTAAGTTAATTATTTTTTAATTTTTTATTAGAAATTTTAATGTACACCTTAATGGGTTTTGTTATGACATGTATTTCATTGTGACATTTCCATATATGCATTTCATTGTACATTGCTCACATAACTTACCCCTTACCCTCTCGTGATGTTCCTCCCTCATCCCCACTCCCCAACCAATGATCTCCTTTCTACTTGTATGTGTTTTTGTGAGAATATTTATCTACATATATGCATCCCAATTTTGATTTAATTCCAAACTTTTTTCTATAGTGATCTACCTTTTTACTTTTTAGCATTATTACATGAGTGATGTAGTCCATTTACACTATTCCAGGCTTCGGCATTATTGCTATTATTATAGCAATAATGGCTATTCTTGTAGTTTTTTTCCATCTTTCCCTTTTATTTCCCACAGTACTAATACAGTTGTGCTGTTTATATTGAGGTTGACCTCTCCCCTCTTCCTCCCTCCTCATTGATCCTCCTCCTCCTCTGGTCTTCTCCCATCATTGCTTCCCTTTGCTAGATCCAAACACAAGCCCAAGAAGAGAAATACTGTATGTTCTCACTCATATGTGGGAGCTGACTCAAACTTAAAGGAAGGAAAAAACCCTATACATAAATTGAAACATAATAAAAAGCTCAATTAAACAGTGCAGAAGGGACATTTCCACTTTTTCAATATATAATGAGTTTGTGTTATTTTAAATTGAGTGCCCTTTTATACATCTTTAAGTTTTATATTCAATGGCAATTTGGTTTCCTAAAGATGGCTGTCTGACATTCAAACGCTTTATATCTCAAGCAAATTGTTTCAACTTAATTCACAACTAGATTGTGTCCATTGTGAATAACAGTGTTCAACATATTATCCTGTGGCTTGGCTTGGAAAAAGACTTTCTGATGTGTAGAAGGGGTTGCCAGAATCCTTTGTTGACTTGCCCGCAATGGTGATATCAATGGCATATCAAAGATGGCCCTGTACTGCCAAAGAAGGAAGAGGCATCTGAAGGGATGGGCAATGACTGGTTGTTTTCCTAGTAGAGTACATTTGGAGTACTAATGAGATATAACTGAGGACAGTAATATTAGAAGACAATGAATATGTTGCAACTGAAAATATGAAAAAATCTATTTTGAGTTGTAGACAATCATTAGCTCAATGTTTAGCTACTGAAGAAAGGGTCTCATTGTTTTATATTGTTTCCCAACTCATTTATCAATTCATGTGCATTTATATTATCAATAAATATTTATTTAAATTATGTGTGGAGAGAATAACTTGGCCCTAGCATTGGACTACATTCTAAAGAAATTATAGAGAATAATAAAACCTTATTTTTGTACTCAAGGAGCTTAAATATTTAGTTGCATACAGAAAATATTCATGCATAAAACCATGTAACATTAAGATAAGAATACACTGCTCTGGCAGTAAGGTCAGTTGTATGGGAGATGGTAAATAAACTAATATAAATATGTTAATATGTTCTATGAGATATGAGAAAAAAGTGGAAATCAACTGGACTAAGTTTCTAAGGAAATGAAGAGTGAAAACTGTAGAGCCTGAATTTTTTAAGAATGGGGCAATATTGAAAACATAGGACAATATGAAGTGCATTCAGGGTTGAGTAAAGAGGTTGAGTGAAGTACAGGGGGTGGACGTGAACATGCTCTGTGTAGGGGTTGTGGAGCAGGAGACAGGCAGATAAAGGAGGATTATCTTGACCAGAGGGGATGGGAGATGTTAAAAAGAAATTAAAACTAAATTTGTGGGAGAATATTTGAAAAAGCAACAAAAAGTTGATAGAAATGCTGAGTTCATTTTATTTTATTCTTAATTTCTTCACCTCAGACATATACTATTATTTATAAAGGTTAAGCAAGAGGTGTTTGAGGGGAGTTTGGGTAAGAAGGGAGAAGCAGGAAGGAAAACTAGCCAGCACTAACTACCTTACCAGGTATTCAGTAAAACTGTTTGATGGTTCTGCACATGGGAAATGTATGATGAGGGTGAATTTGTTTAGTTGTACAGGTATTTCATTATTGTTATCAATTTAAAACTTGAATTCTTATCAGAGAAACTTCATTTTCAGTCATTTGATGGGCTAATTTTCCAACACTTAACACTGTATTGGTGCCTTAGTCTGCTTGTGCTGCCTTAACAAAATACCTTAGATTAGGTGGCTTCAACAACAGAGATTTACTTCTCACAGGTGTGGAGGCTGGAAGTCTGAGATCAGATGCTGGCAGTTGAGGTTCTGCTCAGGGTTTTTATCCTGGTTTGCCAAGGGTTGCCTTCATGCTATGTCCTCACATGGCAGAGAGAGAGAGAGAGAGAGAGAGAGAGAGAGAGAGAGCAAGCTCAAGGAAGCTCTGGATGTCTCTTCCTATACAATGACTAATCCTATCATGAGGACCCCACCCTCATGACCTCATCTAGATTTCTTGGTTGCCTCTTCACCCTATTTATCCTTGCTTTCTTCCTTTCTAACATAATCCTTTGAGTGGTGTGGAGGAAGATTTGAATCAGAGGCTAGGACAAGACATGACATTTCATTCTGAGAACTTCCTTTTGCTAGGTTCACAGAAGAGAATCAAACTGACAAGTGTCTGTTAAAAACCTTATTTTTCAGAAAGGCATATCTTAGCCATTCTATTTAATACCATTACCTGACCTCCCTTTCACCCCTCATAACTCCTGATCTTACTTGCTATTCTAGATTATTCTTACTTTGCTAACTATCATCTTTTAAGACACTACATGGTATACTTATTTTGTGGGTTTTTTATTGTCTGTATCCCATGAAGTACGTGAGATTCATTAGAACAGGTATCTTTATTTTTTCACTGAGAGATTCAAATTACCTTACACAGTACTGGACCCAAGGTTGATATTTAGTAAATATTATTCAGTGATAAAATCACAACTAAACTGGACTGATGAAAGAGATGTATTTATCCATTGACAATTGAAAATTTAAGGAAATACTTTGATAGACAAACTGAATTAAGATTTTAAAACTCAGATATAGAAATAATTGTTCTTTCCCAAAGAGATCATCCAATAGAGCTAATAGGAAGTGGCTGGTTGTGGATCTATCTTGAAGACAGAGACAGTAGGAGTTGGTCAGGCACTGTCTGCATAAAAAAGGGAAGTCAAGGTTAACTTCAAGATTTTTGACTGAACACTGAAGGACATCTGCCATCCACTGAGATAGGCAGAATTACAGGGAGAACAGAAGTAGACAGTGATGATGGTGGTGGGGAACAGGAACTGAGGAGGAAAGATAATATGTTCAGTTCAGTCATTTTCAGTTTACCCGGTCTATTAATCAGACATCCAGATGGAGGAGTAAATATATGTTAATAACAACTAAAGGACAGAAACCTGAGCTGGAAATGTGACTTTATATTGATTCCATTAGAACTTTTCTATTATTTCTTTACGTACAATTACTTTATCTTTTGTAGTTTTTCTTCCAGTAGGCAAAAGACAAATAAAATATTTCTTTTTGATTATTCCAAACTTCTTTTGTGTCTTGTTTTTGTGATGTTGATAAAACTTATAATGTTTATTCATTGAGCATCCCTGGAAATAATTAAATTGATCTTGAATAGGAAGAAGTATTTCATCATAAGAAATAAATAAAGTAAATAATTTTGCAGTATCTTATTGGTCTGCCACTATATTTATGGGATTTTAAAGAAAGGTTTTATAGAAGGAGCAAAAATAGTAACCACTCCTTGTTATCTCTGCCTCTGTCACATACTTATATTCCTTCTTGCTTATGGCCACACTATACTAACACATATTTTATCTTCATGACCACATTATCAATCCATTATATTCAATATGTAATAGCCACTTGCAACTTTTTTAGTTGTTTTTGTTGTATCTTTCAAAAAGCAATATCCTTTGCATGGTTGCATCCCTCTGTAAAATAAATAACATCAATAAATCAAGACTTTGGAACAGCATCATAAAAGTCTCTTTGTATTTCATAGCTTCTCTGGTCAGATTTTGGTTGATTATAATTTACATATATATGTGTATGTGTGCATATATATATATATATATATAGAGAGAGAGAGAGAGAGAGAGAGAGAGAGAGAGAGAGAGTGTCAGGGTGTCCCTATGTTATGCATGCTGCCTCTGGCCTCACACTCATGATCCTCCTGGCTCCACCTCCCAAATCTCTGGGATTACAGGCATGGGCCACTGTGCCCCGGTCAATTTGCTCTTTTTAAGATTGAGAATTGCGTGGGTGGTCCTGACAGATGTTGAGGAACTTGGTAAACTCTCACATTAGCATAAACTGTAGAGTGAGTGACATCAAGATACATATATAGGCATGTGTGTACTGTATGTATTTGTATAATAAAATAGAGACTACAGCTGAATAAAAACATATGGCAAATGGATTTAATAAAATTCTTGTTTGAACACTGAGCATCTAAACCATCTGCTGTGTGGTCAGAGTATACTGCCTTCATGTCTTTTCTGAAAGGACAAAATAACCAGCGGTTTAGACCCAGTTTCTCAGCCTAAAGAAAACTGTCCCAAAAGTCCATCAATCCCATGGTACATATTTCTCCTTCTGAAAGGTTATTTCTTCTCCACTCCATTCCAGACTTACTGTAAATATGTGTTTCTCTTTCTCTTTTATTCTCTTTCTCTTATTGTAACACATATGTATATAAAATAATACACCTATGTATAATAAAGCTTTTACTTTATGTGAATATACAGATAAAATGAAGGGCAAGGGAGGATTTAAAAAGGAAAGTACACTCTTTTGTTTTGGTAAAAAGGCAGAAAAAATAGAGAAATGAAACAAGTTTTGTTTAAGTCTACTCTTCTGTTTTTGACCAAAAGAAACAGATGTACTGTATTTACACAGATGCAATATCTTAAAATTAGAATAATACATAGCTTGGAATGATTAGTTCAATTTACTTCCTATTACCACAGCAAATAAACATGAACTTACTAATGATTAATCATGTACTGATACTTATTTTATGAAATAGATTTCTTAAAAGTGTTTTAACTGAACTCTTTCAATATTGTTGTTGTTGTTGTTAGGTGCCGTCGAGTCGGTACCCGACTCATAGCGACCCTCATAGGGTTTTCAATGGCTGACTGTTTCGGGATTGCCTTGGGAGTGGATTGCCAGGTCCTTCTCCCCTTCCAATATTAGTCAGCATATATTAGTATTTCATAGATTTTAAGTTACTATCAGAAAGAGTGGGCTGGGATTTGGCTCAGTGGGTAGAGTGCTGCGCTGCAGTCTCTGAGGTCCCGAGTTCAATTCCCAGCACCGCAAAAATGGGAGAAGGGCCTGGCAATCCACTCCCAAGGCAATCCCAAAATAGTCAGTCATTGAAAACCCTATGAGGGTCGCTATGAGTTGGATACTGACTCGACGGCACCTAACAACAACAACAATCAGAAAGGGTATATTTTCAAAATGGTAAAAAAAATTAGGTCCTTTGCAATTTCATGTTTTTTTAATTGTCAATTATTCAGTATAATGTAAAAGACAAAAACATATTTTATGTTGGTTTGTTTGCCTTAGAGGCTTTCGAGTTTTGATATACTGTAAATGATGTTTGCACAATATATGACTAGATTGTGAAGACTAAATGTGTGTTTAATTTATGTCATCATTTGTACTTGGTTTTGAACATTTAACTGCTGTCTTCATAAATTTGAAAAGGTAGATGGGATACTTACTGATGTGACTTTGGTTTTTATATTTGTATTTGTATATGAAAGTTCTAATTTCTGCAATCCCATACCCATCCAGCTTTGTTACCAGCATGTGAGGAGACAAACTGCAATTTTATCTTTTTGCAAGTGATCCTTCAGAGCCATTTTCTGGTCTGAAAAGTGTATACTATGCTCAGAACAGTGGTGGAGAAGGCCTTTGTTGGCTCTGTGGAAGGATGGTTGTGGGTGCCAGAGGTGAGCTAAAGTGTAGGTCAGCTGTTCCAGAGATCCATGGGAAAGGAGAGGATACACATGAGAAAGAATAGACAAGAGAAGCTGGCATGAGGGAAGATGAGAGAAAACAGAATAACAGGAAACTAAATTCTACCAAGATTATGACTAAAACAATTGGGTTGTTCATAAAGATGAAGGTGGAAAGATAGAAATTTTGGCTTTCATTTAGGTTAAAAACAGATCTTACAGCCCAGTTGAAATGGAATAATTAAAATAAATGTTGCCTGATCACCAACAGCCTTAGTTATATAAGAAATTCATTCATGTGTTTTTAATAAATTTATTCAACTACTCATTCCACATATATTCTCAGTTTCCTATCATGTATGTGAAAGATACTAATATTTTCTCTGTGTGCAGTATGATAAATACAACAGAGATGCTTACAAAAATTCATAATAAACTTCTGTCTTTGAGCACGTTACTTGAACGCAAATAAAAATCAAAACAGAAATTGGGTATTCCTGTTAGGAGAAAGACACAAAATGAGTTAAAGGGGTGTAGAGTAGATTAGTCTGGCTGGAGTAATGTGTACAGAGGAAAGCAGGTGGTCAGGGTCAGTAGGATGAAATAGTAGATGGGTCTGTGCCCAGGTAAGATGAAGTACTATTTTAGATTGACTGAGCTGGCAGCAGTGGGCAGCCTTCCACTGTATTCTGAATACTTATGTTCCCCACAAATTTATATGCTAAAATCCTAACCTCAAAATGATGGTATTGGGAATTGTGAACTTTGGGAAGTGATATCATCATGAAGGCCAAGAACCCATGTGTGGGATTACTGCTTTTATCAAAAGAGAGACCACAGAGATACATCACCCCTTCAACCATGTAAAGTTTCAGAGAAGACTGCCATCTAGAAAGCTACCTTCATCAGATACATAATCTGCTGCAAACTTGATCTGGGACCTCCCAAACTCCACACTGTGAGAAATAAAGGTCTGTTGTTTATAAGTCATGCAGCATAACATCAAAGGCAACATACATGAGGAAAGCAAAAGGTTATTAAAAAGACAGGAAAAAAGAAAAGGTATATGTCAAAGAGACCCTGAAACTTGCCTTTGAACCTCAAGCAACTAAAGCCAAAGGAAGAAATGATGAAGTCAAAGAACTAACCAGATTTCAAAGGGCTGCTTTAGAAGACAAAATGAAATATTACAATGACATGTGCAAAGACCTGGAGATAGAAAACCGAAAGTGAAGAACATGCTCTGTTTCTCTCAAGCTCAAAGAACTGAAGAAAGAAATTCAAGCCTCAAGTGGAAATAGTGAAGGATTCTACAGGGGAAATATTAAACAATGCAGGAAACATAAAAAGAAGATGAAAGGAATACACAGAGTCACTATTCCAAAAAGAACAGGGAGATGATCAACCATCTCAAGAGGTTGCCTATAATCAGGAACTAATGACAGGAAAGGAAGAAGTGGAAGCTACCTTGAAGGCACTGGTGAAACATGAGGCTCCAGAAACAGCTGGGATACCAGTTGAGATGTCTCAACAAACAGGTGACACACCTGAGGTGCTAACTTGTTTATGCCAAAAGATTTGGAAAGCAGCTACCTGGACAACTGACTGGAAGAAATCCATATTTGTGCCTATTCCTAAGAAAGGTGATCCAACTGAATGCAGAAATCATGAATGATATCATCAACATCACATGCAAGCAGAATTTTACTAAAGATCATTCAAAAGCGACTGCAGCAGTATGCAGACAGGGAAATGCCAGAAAATCAAGGCAGATTCAGAAGAGGGAAGGGAGCCAAGGATATCATTGCTGATGTCAGATGGATATTAGCTGAAAGCAGAGAATATCAGGAGGATGTCATGTTTTATTCACTGTGCAAAGGAATTTGACTGTGTGGATCATAACAAATTATGGATAACATTACAAAGAATGAGAATACCAAAGCACCTGATTGTAATGATGAGGAATCTGTACATGGACCAGGAGGTAGTCTTTTGAACAGAACAAGGTAACCTTTTTTGGTTAAAGTCGAGAAAGGTGTATGTCAGGGTGGTATCCTTCTACCATATCTCTTCGATTTCTATACTGAGCAAATAATCTGAGAAGCTGGACTTTATGAAGAAAAATGCAACATCCGGATTGGAGAAAGACTCATTAAAACCCTGCATTATGCAGATGACACCACTCTGCTTGCTGAAAGTGAAGGAGATTTGAAACATTTACTGGTGAATATCAAAGAACATAACCTTCAGTATGGATTGTGACTCAACATCAACAAAACAAAAATCCTTACAACTGGTTCAGTACATAACTTCATGGTAAATGGGGAAAAGATTGAGGTTTTCCAAGATTTTGCTTTACTTGGTTCTATAATCAACACAACTGCTGTGGAAGCAGCAGTCAAGAAGGGAAAAGATACATTGCTTTGGGAAAAGCTGTGGCAAAAGATCTCTTTAAAATATTGAAAAGTAAAGATGTCACATTGAAGATAAAGGTGCACCTGACTCATGCCATGGTATTTTCATTCACATCATATGGTCGTGAAAGCTGGACATTGAACAGGCAGACAGGATGAGAACTGACGTTTTCAAATTATGGTGCTAGAGATGAATATTGAATATACCATGGACTGCCAAAAGAACAAACAGATCAGTCCTGGAAGAAGTGCAACCAGAGTGCTCCTTGAAAGCAAGGATGGCTAGACTGCATTTTGGACATGTAGTGAGGAGGGACAATTCTTGGAGAAGGACATCATGTTTGGGAGAGTGGCAGGTCAGTGAAAAAAATGAAGACTCTCCACTAGATGGATTGACACAATGTCTGCAACAATGCACTTAAGCATAAATAAGATCATGTGCCTGGCACGAAATCGGGGAGTGTTTCATTCTGCTGTACATAGGATTGCTGTGAGTTGGACCTGACTTGATGGCACCTAACAACTACCACCATGTACTTTTGCCTAACAATTTCTAAAACTAACTTTCTTTTCCTTCTTTCCTTCCTTCTTTCCTTCCTTCTTTCCTTCCTTCCTTCCTTCCTCCCTCCCTCCCTCCACTTTCTTTCTTTCCTTCTTTCTCTTTCTTTCTTTCTCTCTCTCCCTCCTCCCTCCCTCTTTCTTTCTTCCTTCCTTCCTTCCTTCCTTCCTTCCTTCCTTCCTTTCTTTCTTTTCTTCTTTCATCTTCCTGCTTGCTTTCTTTGTAGGAGTTGGGGAGTTGAACCCAGGGCCCTGTATGTATTTGCCAGTGCTCTACAACTGAGCTGTACCCTGGTCTCAATAAATTATGCAGGCTGCCTCAGGCTTCAAACTCATGATCCTCCTGCCACCACCTCCCATGTTGCTGGGATTGTAGGTGTGCACCATCATGCCCAGAAAATACTCCACTTTAATATGTCTCCTCTCCACCATTGTACCTCCAGCCTATGAGTCTGCAAAACCATTTACTCTTCAAGTTCAGATTTCAAACATTTTAGCTCCAAAAATCCTTATTTGTGAGTAAAAACTTATTGATGACTGTTGAATAAATTGTTTTATAAGATAGCTTGGGAATCGAAGCCATAAGAAAAATAATGTAAAATAAGGCATGATAGGGGAAGTTGGGCAATATCTAAATGTAACTTTTGCCAAATGAATAGATCATCACAAAGTACTGAATGTACTGTCCATTTATTGTTTACAAGGCCATGTGCTGTGACCTTTAGAGGGAGTAAAAACTATGATACTCAGTACTTTTTATTCAATATTTTAAAAAATATTTTTAAAACCTTAGTTAATACATGGCATTGTTGTTGTTGTTAGGTGCCGTCGAGTCGGTATCTGACTCATAGCAACCCTCATAGGGTTTTCAATGGCAGACTGTTTCGGGATTGCCTTGGGAGTGGATTGCCAGGTCCTGCTCCCATACATGGCATTATGTCTCACCTCATTACAAAGTGAACTCCAAGGACAAGTTCTCCTTTTTGTTTTTGTACTTTGATTTTATAAGCACTATATCCTCAACACCCTATCTGACATTTGGTAGGGTCCAGTAAATATTTTTGAAAGTACAGTGAGATAAAATATTTTTAAAAAGTGAAAACTAAGAAAGCATCATAATGTAATTTGATTGTTTAATAAAGGAGATCATCAATACAATTTAAAAGTTTGGAGTGTATGGGTAAATAAAAATACATAGTCACTTAGGCAATGGGGAAGAAAAGTAAATTTTGTTGCTTCTTATGATGAATGTACCTGTTCTTTGGTTTAAGCCATATTTCAGTTAATATAAGACCACATTAAACATAGAGCATACCATTATTTACTACATTATTAAGGAGAACAAAATATTGTAATTGAAATTATAAATTGCCATTGTCTATAAGGTGTATCCCAAATTAAAAGATATAACATGAGAAACATGAAAAATATAAAAGCAATAAAATATGAGGGTTTTTACTGAGCTTAAATTAGCTATATTTTAAAGCCCTTTGTAAAGAATAAAAAATTACACAAATAACAGATACTATTTTTCTACCTTAAATTTAATTTCTTGACTCAATAAGAAAATTTTGAAAAGAAATGTGTAAGTACAAATACAATGTAAAAATAAAATAAGACATACACATTTAGGTTAGGTAATTAATATAATTGATATAAAATCTTCATTTGCATATATAAAGATGTCATTTGAAAAGTGACCACACACTCTAACAACAGTATAATCAGAACACCTGCAGTGTTATGGAAATGTTAGACACATTTCATTGAATAATGTTTTCAAAATATAAAAGGTTTTAACCCAACATTTATAGAAATCAGCAATTTTTGTGTACTG
This sequence comes from Pedetes capensis, assembly GCA_007922755.1. Lineage (NCBI taxonomy): Eukaryota > Metazoa > Chordata > Mammalia > Rodentia > Pedetidae > Pedetes > Pedetes capensis. Next base: position 127,209 of record VMDO01004254.1, read on the forward strand.
ACTATGGGTCAGCATTGTGTTCATCTATCAGTAGTCCTATGAGTCAATTGTAAGTATTTTTTCTATATGATAGATGAAAAGCTGGAGGCACAGAGATAAAGAGACTTGCTCAAAATCATATCCATCATGAGGGAAAAGCTCATATGTTAACAGAAGCAGTCTGACTCCAGAAATCATCCTTTTACTCTCTGTGCTGTGGCTTCTCACATGTGGTGCTGGATTTAGGGTGCCATGCTATACGAGTCATATTGACAAGAGAGCATGGGTTTGGAGAAGGGTATTGGCATGATGAGGTATCTGGTAACTAAGTTTTCTGTACAGGAAAACCAAATGTAAAGAGGGAAAAGAGAAGACTTAGTGTGGGTATGGTACCCAACTTTAGAGATGTCACAAGCCAGAGGATGTTCTCAACCAATGGTTGTGGGGAAAGGGGACAGAGTGTCCTAAATCTCAGATGTCACCTGGGTATGAGTAGGATGTGGAAAGTATCATAGGCTGAATTACTTAATGAACTTGCTCAAGGGACAGTAAATTCCTTTTCACTGGCATGACTGACAACACTGAATGAAGACAGAATTGAGATGTTTTATAAGAGGATGAACTAAATAACTTTAAAGTACTTTTCAACTTACAAGTTATGTGATACATAAATAGAAAATCAGTTTGGGGGACAGATAACCTCTCAAAATCCCTTTCCCTAATTGACCTCAAATCTGTCAAATACTGCATCCACTGAATATTGGATATATTTTAATGCCAATTTAGTAAAATGAATTTTGTTTGGTTACTAGATAAAAATTGTTGAATATGCAAGAAAATTTCTAGTTAACAATACCTTGTAACACAAAATTCCATTTTGCATGCTAACATACTGCCATAATAAAGAAATTTAATAGAGAGTCCACTTTTAAATCAACATGTTTATATGACTAACAATTACTAATATAGTTTTAAAATATAGTGAGAATATATTTTCACTAAACATAGAACAGTCTTCACTGAAATATGTTCTTCAAAAGCATATATTTTTGAGATATATTAGAGAACACCTTATTTTAACAGCATTTTAGTTCATTCCTTTTTTTATTAGAAATTTTTAATGTACATCATAATGTGATTCATTTTGACATGCTTTCCGTTGTGACAATTTTCATATATGCAATTTGATAA